>JAJONR010003436.1:0-60937 GCA_029582245.1 Solanum etuberosum | reverse complement strand
TCAACTCGAATTCACACCTAAATACATGAATCAATCTCAAGAAACTTCAACAACAAGAACCCACAAGATTTCAAACGAATTTCATCAAGAACTCATAGGATTTACTTTCAAATCAATATAACTTGGCTGAATTGAATCATGTTTGGCACGTGGGTGAACTAACCCAATGCTATGTGATCTCACATACCTCATAGGATTGAATCCTTGGCGAAATCCACAATCAAACTTGAACGATCTTGACGAATCTTGCCTTTTCTTCTTCTTTCTCCTCTTTTCTCCTTTCTCCAAGCCCTAGCGTAAACTTCTACTTTTCTAAACTGACTAAAATATGATTTGACCCCTATTAAACTCCTAAAAATGAATTAAAATAATAGGGTAAGGAAAAGACTAAAATACCCTTCCAAAATCCGGGTTGGACTTTCCTTATTTGAACAGCCCAACTTCCAATGGGCATATCTCACTCATACGAACTCGGAATTGCGCAAACTTGGCGGCGTTGGAAAGATTATTCCAAGATATTTCCTACAATATCTTGAAAAACACCTAACTCATCCTGATCTAGGAGTTATGGTCATTTGAAGTTGGCCAAAACTCAACTTAACATACTTAACAAAATTTCCAGATTTTTATAATCTTTACAAAAATGGCTATTTCCAATTTTTAACTTCTTCCTAGTTATTTCAATTTGTGAGATGTTACAGTACGACCCCCCCCCCCCCAAGGACCAACCAAGGGTCCTGGAGGAGGACCCTAAAGCCTAACCCCAAAACTCCCCAAAGCTTCCCAAAACAAGGAACCACAGATGGGACCTACGTGGCGTTAGTCCATCCACGCCTCGTGGGAGGGCCTCGTGGGTCAAGAACCCAAGTGGGGAGCTGCAGACCACCACCTACATACCTGCAGGACGCCACGTGAGTCCACTCACAGACTGTGGGTCCTAGGTCGTGGATTGTGCCTGCAAATCTGTCCAAGTCGGCCAAGTGTAGGGGTCTTTAGGTAAATTCCTAATTAAGTTAATTTGATGTGGAGTCATTTTATATTATTTTAATAGACCTATATAAGAGTTTTTAAATGATTAAATAACCCATGCACTTCATAAATCCCAAACCCAAATCATAACGAACTTTCCCCCAAATAGTTCTCTCTCTAAAAACTCCATAGAAGAAGAAGAAGAAAAAGGTGAAGTCTAGGGTTTAATGGGCTGTATTTTCTACTCAATTTAGTGGAGATTCTTCAATAAGATATGGTAGCTTTTCATCTATGGGTAGCCTTCACCCATAGAGCCCCTCCAAAACCCCAAATTTCAAAGTAAGAAATTTCAAAGAGCTAGGGTTTTACTCCAAGTCATGGATTCACTTCAAAAATGATTTCAATGATTTAATTACTTTATATTATGATCAAATTGATGATTTACTACTGTTTTATGATGAATTCCTCAAGAATCCATGAATTCCTCTATTTTCTAAAAGTGGATCTTAAAGTGTGGGTATTGATTGATGTTATTAGAATGTTGTAGAATTATGAATGTTATGAATTTATTACTTGAATTATGTTATCATCCATGTCTATTTTAGTAATTCTAGATGTGTTGGTGAATTATTATTCATGGTCCTTGAAGGGCAAATTATGAGAATTTTGTATGATCATGATGTTTATGTACATGCTTTATGAATACTTTGAGAAAAAGGTGATTATGACTATGATGTAATTGTGGTGTTGTTTAAAGGCTATTCTCACATACACATACACCTATGAATGAAGTATTAATGAAGTTTATATGATTATGTTAATGATGATGTGTTGATTGAAAGGCTATTCTCAATTATACACTAATGAATGACGAAGACATGTTGTGAAAGGTTTTTCTCACAATATGGGGATTCTTTGGTTGAAAGGCTATTCTCACCTCTTGAATCTATGAGCTATCTTATGAATGAATATTGGGATAAGATGGAAGCCCTCACGTTAGTTGACGTGGGGTTTCTAGTAACAATCTCTTGAGATGGATGCCCTCACGTGAGTTGAGGCGGCGTATCTAGTAACAATCTCTTATCCCATAATAATGAACTAAAGTAATGAATGTTAAGTACTCTGTGGGGAATAATGCTAAGAACCAAGTGGATATTGGTAGAGATGGAAGCTCATACGTGAGTTGAGGCAGGGTTTCTAGAAGCAGTCTCTTGAGATGGATGCCCTCACGTGAGTTGAGGCGGGGAATCTAGTAGCAATCTCCCTATCCCATAAACTATGTGCCCACATAGGTTACTAGCTAGTGGATCCACCTAAGCTAAATGTTAATGGTTCTACCTTAGGCAAGTGGAACAACCCTTTTTGTTGTGGGTAACACCGGATTCCATGATTTACTCACATGGTCTATGTCGGTTAAGGCTTACCCCCACAATGAATGATAATGAACTATGGCTTCTCAAGAATGCACTACTTAGTGTGGGTGGGGGTATGAAACTCCATCCATGCATTGCACTAGTAGGCTTTGAGAGTAGTTATGGTGTGTTCCTTTATGCTTTAATGATTTATGAAATGAAGATTCTTATGATGATGCTACTAAGTATGTGGACTTGAAGGCTAAATGTAATGAAGTATGCTTAATTTGGATTGTTGTTATGAGTTGCTTTCCTTGATATGACTTAGTAAATGTGAAGTTTTCCTTGTCTATGAGTATTAATGAAGATGAGATCAAAGAATGGTAAGTGTAATTATGGTGACCTAAAAGTGGTACTTAGCATAGGTGGGATTATAGGATCTTTATCTATGCATTGCACAAGTATAACTTAGGGTTACTTATGAGATGGTTCTATGTGATATGATAATGTAAGTATTGACTATGATAGCATGAACTATGAACTATGACTACTCAAGAAGCTTTACTTAGTATGAGTAGGAGTATGGGATCTTACTCATGCATTGCACAAGTAGTCTTTGAGGGTGCTTATTGTATGCTTTTATTATGCTATGATGATCTATATGTTGAGTATGCTTGTGACATATGTTTTTACACTAAAGTTCATGATGTTTCTCAAACTTGGCACATAGCATGGTTTTCAACTTAAATATCCTTTTTAGCATGTTTTCAAGGTTTTTATGCATGGCTATCATACTTAGTGCATTTTTGTACTAACCCATATTTTCTACATTTTTCTATAAGTATAGGTTCCGGTTTTTAAGGTGATCTTCTAATGGTTCAAGCTTGGATCGACTATTCTCCTAGCTTATGGTGAGTCCTCAAGATTCGAGAACATATGGGTCATTAGTAGTTTCTTTCTATTCATTTTATGTTTCGGATTATGTTGAAAGGGCTGTGACCCTATTGTTGATTCAAAGATTTTATTAGATGGCTAATTGAGACAAGTTAGACTTCCGCTTGCTTTTATAAAAGACTTCGATTGTATGGATAAAAGTTTTTAAATTCCGCATCATTTCTTTTATCTTATGTTATGATATGATAAGGGGCTTGTATGAGACCTTTCGAGGTTGAGTCTTCCTTGTCACATCTAGGGGGTACTCCTGGGTCATGACATGGAGATACCACATCCATTGTTCCCTTGGAAGGTTTGGGAGTTAAGGAGAATATTTCTTATGAAGAAGTTCCGATTGAGATTTTTGACCGGCAAGTTAAGAAGTTGAGAAATAAGGAAGTTCCCTCCGTGAAGGTTCTTTGGAGATATCAATTAGTTGTGGGTGCAACTTCGGAGTCCGACGCCGATATGAAGTCCTATTACCCTTATCTCTTTCCCTCCGACTTCACTCTATCTTGAGGTATTTAGTTCCTCATGGTTCATCCTTATGTCTTAGTCGTTCTGATAATTTCTTATGCATGCATGCTCATGAAAACTTGATTTTTTTGTTTGAGAAAATGAGTTAACTTATTATTTGCATTTTAGTATGAGTTGGATATAGGCCTTATGTAATGATGTTTTGGACATGCTTTATCTTGGAGTCGATTTTTCCTCCTCAGATATGTGCATTGATGTGATTGCATTCATGTTGGGCTGTAAGGTCTTCTCCCTACCATTCATATGATGTCTTGATTCCCATTCGAGGACGAATGTTCCCAAGGGGGAGATATTGTAACACTTCATATTTTGAAAAAGGTAGTTTAAACTGGTGTTTGTATCTATGGGTCCCACTTACGGACCGTAGAAGCTCCTACGGGCAGTAGGTTCCCCTTACGAGTCATAGGTAGATATCGTAGGTCACCCTGACTTAGTGAAATTTTAAAGATCAAAATTGGGTTTTACGGATGGCATGTATGGACTGTAGGAAGAATGAAGAACTGTACATGGGATATGTCGAAAGTGGGTCAATTTTAACGTCCTAGCAACCCATCGACGATTGACCAGTATGGTCCATCTAAGGACCTACCAACCGTAGCTCCAACCGTCTGTCACGCCCCGAGACTAGCCCCTAGATGTAACACGAGACCTAGGGTCACAAGTGCCCCAAGCTAATCTTGAATCTGGCCTATCACAAGCATACTAAAATAACTTTTACCAAGCGGAAGCATGACAGAATAATGAATATAATCTTAAGGAATTCAACTGAGAATATCTGAAACAAATAACTATGTTCAAATTAGAACAACCCAAATCAACTAAGTTTGACTCTATGTTTGGAAGCCTCTAATATTGATGAGTTGTTGGGACATGTCCCCAGCTAACTCTAAATTGATGAAACTAACAATGAACTAACTCAACCAAAAGCATAAAGAAATGTCCTCGGATTATGAGGACTCACCCCTGACAATCGCTAATGTGGCGCCAATATGAGCTAGTCGCATGGCTGGAACCTGAGAACCTGAACCAGCATCATAATAGGAAGCAGCATAGAGCATGTGTCATTACTTCAGATGTACTAAGCATGAGGGATATGCAAAGCTGACTGAATATATAAACATGCTAAAAATACTGGTCAAGTATGTAAACTGAACTAAACTAAAGTACACATGCCCAAGATATAATAATGCATAAAAATAAGAATCCAAGATTAAAGTTGAAGCATGTTGAAAAACTGAGAATAAATACAACAACGTACTTGAAGTACCCTACTGAGGCTAATACTGTGGGAGAGTCTATGAACCGGCATAAACCACGTGAGCTAAACATGGAGTCTAATGTATACAACCCATCAAGAGGACCCAATATACCTTGCCAGAGTATAAAGGCATGATTGTGGCGTGATCACTAAAACTGTTGCCCAACAGAGGGGACTTATAAACCTACGATGGCACGTAGTTTTGGGACTTGAGGGTACATTGAACCTTAGTCTGATTCGGTGCTAAATACTACTCCCAAACTAGATACTAGTAGCTCACTTTAAACTGTGGTCTTGAATTCATGAGACAGGACTAAAATAGTCTGAAAACAATTTTGTTTAAAACTAAATGTTAACACCTTGAGCAAAATTCTGGAGAAGAGCTAATTCATGTGAAAATACTACAATTACTAGCTAAGTTCTTTTCCTTTCAAATATCCATGATAATTCATGCAAACTCATTAAAATAAGTATAGAATCCAGTAGTAATCACAAGAATCAATTTTGTAGAGAATCTGCATAGTTAGAAAAGAACCCTAGTTTCATAAAACCATAATGATTGAAAAAGGAATCTGTAATTTTGGGCATAAGGGCGAACGAAACCGTTACTGAATACAATACTTGGTGAAGAAAACTACAGAGAAATCCTTTGTATTCCAGGGCTGAACTTGAAGGAGAGTTGTGCTTGTTCTAGAGAGAAAAATACCGCCTCTTTCTTTTCTTTTCTTTCTAAATCTGATGATTATAAGGAGAATGAATGTTTTAGGTAGTTTTTGACTAATTAATTAGGCTTAGACGAAGTAAGACGACGTAGTTTAAGTGCTAAACGCATAGAGGGGAAGACCAATACGACCCAAACTTAAAACTGACGAGGTGACTTAACAGAGGGGCTTCACGGGCCGTTTAAAGCATCAGAACCCGTCTAGTGGGTCGTGATGTTTCCCTGCCCAACAGGGCCTCACTAGAACGGGCGTAACTTTTTACTCCGGGCTCAAAATTAGGCAAACTTGGTGGTGTTGGGAAGAAGAATCAAAGACCTTTAATTATTCTGTCATGGGCCACATAATTAAGATTATGTTGAGAGATATGATTTTTTAAAGTTCACACAAAATTTAAAAACTGGTGGGTGACTTGTAAGGACCCCTAAATGGGTCGTCCAAATTACCACGGGCCGTCTAGGTGACTACTGCCCAGGAAGTCCTGGATGGTGGTTCACAATGCCCTTTAACGGGCCTTGGACCCCTAAATAGCCCGTCTAGGGTGCCGTGAAGGGTCTGTGGTCCATTTTGAGTTTGTGGACTTGCATGTTTATCCTTTTTAGCCCTTTCTTGAAGTTTGAGGTGTTACAATATCTCCCTCTTGGGATCATTCATCCTAGAATGAAGACTTATAAATCTGAGTTTGGAGGGAAAGAGTTGCAATCCCTACCAACTGAGTACTAGAAACTGATTTCTAACAGAGTTGAGTCTTATGTACATGAAAATATGCTAAAATGTAGGAATAGCTAAGGGAACATGATACTAAGACTGAATTACACATGAGTAAACTGAGAGATTGGAGAGGAACTATTAACTCCGGCTGAAACTGAATCGGAGAATAAGAGGTGAGGGTACTTGTCCATCATGGCTGCTTCAGATTCCCAAGTAGCTCCCTCTACGGACTGATTCCTCCCCAAAACCTTTACTGAAGCGATTTCCTTATTTTTCAACCTACATATCCTGACGGTCAAGAATCTCAGTTGGAACCTCCTCATAAGTGAGCCAATCCTTCACATCCATACTCTCTAAAGGTATTATCGATGTAGGATCACCCACACACTTCTTCAACAAAGAAATATGAAAAACAGGATGAACCGTTGCTAGTTCTACTAGCAACTCCAACTCGTAAGCCACATTACCAATCCTTTTTAGGATTCCGTAAGGACCTATATACCTGGGACTGTGCTTCCCTTTCTTGACAAATCTTATCACCCTCTTCATAGATGACACCTTCAGTAAAACCAGATCATCGATTACAAACTCTAAGTCCCTTCTCCTCACATCTACATAGGACTTCTGACGACTCTAAGTTGTCTTTATTCTATCTCTGACGAGCTAAATTTTTTCTATAGCCTCATGAACCGAATGTTTCCCAATCAAGGTTGCTTCACCTACTTCGAACCAACAAATCGTAAACCTTTATCTACTCCCATACAGTGCCTCATAAGGGGCCATCAGAATACATGAATGGAAGTTGTTATTATAGGCGAACTCTATGAGAGGTAGGTGATCATCCCAACTACCCTTGGAATCAATCATGCAAGCTCTCAACATGTCTAAGGTCTGAATGGTATGCTTTTCCTGACCATCCATCTTCGGATGAGATGTTTGTACTGAGATTTACCTCATTACCAAGACCTTTCTCAAATGACCTCCAGAAATGAGATGTAAACTCAGGATCCCTATCTGAGATGATAGACAAGGGAACCCCATGCATCCTGACTATCTCGCTGATGTAGAGTCTGGCGTATTTCTCCACTGAATCTATAGTCTTGACAACCAAGAAGTGAGCTGACTAAGTGACTCTATCCACTATCACCCAAATGGAGTCATGTTGTATGTGAGTACGAGGTAAGCCCATAAAAAAATCCATGTTTATCACTTCCCACTTCCATGTAGGAATGCTAATCTCCTGAGTCACACCTCCTGGTTTCTAATTTTCTACTTTAACTTATTGACAGTTAGGACACTTAGCCATGAAATATGTGATGTCCCTCTTCATGACGTTCCACCAATAGACTTCCCGTAGATCACGGTACATATTAGTGGAACCTAGATGAATAGAATATCTGGAAATATGAGCTTCTATAAGGATCTGCTACTTCAACTCCCACATTTGGAACACATAAGCGACCCTGGTAATGAAGCACACCATCTCCTCCTTGGGAGAACACCTCAACTCTCTACTGATGAACTGCACCTTTTACCTAAAGCAGTATGGGATCACTATCTTATTTCTCTTTACCCTCCACTACCAATGAAGATTCTTACCTATTCTGAACTATCACCCCACCATATGACGTGTCCATAAGGCAAAATCCTAAGCGAGCAACCCGGTGAACATCTCTGGCTAGTTGTTTCTTCTCTTCCTCAACATGTGCCACACTACCCATGGATAGTCTATTGAGGGCATCAACTACTACATTGGCCTTACCTGGATGGTAGAGCACATTCATGACATAATCTTTGAGGAATTCAAGCTATCTCCACTAGCAAAGATTCAACTCTTTCTGGGTGAACACATACTGGAGACTCTTATGATCTTTAAACACATCAACATCAACACCATACAAGTAGTGTCTCCAAATATTTAGGCCAAACACGACTGCTACAATCTCGAGGTCATGAGCTGGGTAGTTCTTCTCATTGACCTTAAGCTGACTGGAAGCATAAGCTATGGCCTTACCCTGCTGCATCAATACACAACGTAGGCCAACCCTGGATGCATCACAATAAACCACATAAATGTCTGAACCCTATGGTAGAGTCAAGACATGAGCTTTAGTCAACCTGGTCTTCAATTCTAAGAAGCTTTTCTCACACTCATCTAACCACTGAAACTTGACCTTTTTCTGGGTCAACTTGGTTAACGGGGCAGCTATGGATGAAAATACTTCAACAAACCTCCTGTAGTAACTAGACAAACCCAAGAAACTTCTAATATCAGTCAGAGAGGTGGTTCTGGGCTAGTGCTTTACTGCCTCAATTTTCTGAGAATCCACTGGATCCCTTCGCTAGATACCGCATGACTAAGGAAAGTGACTGACTGTAACCAAAATTCACAATTGCTGAACTTCGCAAATAGCTGGTGATCTTTGAGGGTTTGTAGAACAACTCTCAGATGAGTCGCATGCTCTTCCTCATCGAAAATAAATGAGGATATCTTCAGTAAAAATAATGAAGAATAAGTCCAAATACAGTTTGAACACCCTGTTCATTAAGTCCATGCAAGCTGCAAGCGCATTTATTAGTCCAAAAGACATAACTACAAATTTATAGTGATCATACCGAGTCCAAAAGGTTGTCTTTCGGATGTTACTATCTCTGACTCTGATCTGATGATAGCCGGATCTGAGTTCTATCTTAGAAAAAGCAACTAGCACCCTGAAGTTGGTCAAACAAGTCATCAATCCTGGGGATGGGATATTTATTCTTGATTTTGACTTTTTTCAACTAACAATAGTCAATGCACATCCTGAGAGAATCATCTTTCTTATGTACGAATAATACTAGAGCACCCCATGGAGAGATGTTGGGTCTATAAAGACCTTATATAGAAGGTCTTTCAACTGTTCTTTCATTTCCTTAAGCTCAGCTGGAGCCATCCTATAAGGAGGAATCAAAATAGGTTGGGTATCTGGAAGGAGATCTATTCCGAAGTCAATTTCCCTTTCGGGAGGTACTCTGGGAAGAACTTTTTGTAACTCATTCACCACTGGTATTGACTCAGGAGTTGGGGTCTCGGAGTTTGAATCCTCAACCCAAACAAGATGATAGATATACCCTTTAGAAATCATTTTCCTAGCCTTAAGGTAAGAGATAAATCGACCTACGGGCACTGAGTTACTACCCTTCCACTCTAAGACTGGCTCGTTTGGAAACTTAAACTGAATGATCCTAGTTCTACAATCGACTGAGGCATAACAGGAATATAACCGATCCATTCCTAGAATGATATCAAAATCTATCATTCCTAACTCTACAAGGTCTGTTGATGTGACTTTTTGGGAAATTTTGAAAGGGTAATTTATGTATACCCGTCTAGCTATAACTTGGTCACCAACTGAGTAGAGACTGAAATGGATTCTGAGAGAGTTTTTGGACAAACACCAAAGTTTACTGCTACATAAAGAGTTACAAAAGAAAGTGTAGCCCCTAGATCAAACAATGTATAAAAATCTAAATGAAAGACTTGTAATGTACATGTGACCACATTAGGAGAATCCTTCTGGTCTTGTCGAGCCTAAAGAGTATACAACCTGTTCTGGCGCTGACCACCACTTGTACCAGATGAGGTACCCTGTTGTGTGGGGCGACCTACTGGAGCTGTTGGAGTTCTAGACTAAGCTTTGTTACCTCCCTGACCCTGCCTGGTAGAAGGGAAATCCTTCAACCTATGACTAAGCTGACCTCACCCAAAACACCCCTTTCTGCCAGCAAGACACTTGCCTAGATGGTTCTTATCACACTTTTGACAAGATGGAAAAGTTTGGTTACCTAAAGCACTGCCCTGAGACTTAAAGCCTGATGCCCTCCCTTTCTGATCCTATTTAAGCCAAGGGACAAAGTGCTAGCTAATGAAGGCGTTGAGGCTAAAGACCTCTGCTGAAATTGTTAGTGATTTCCACCGCCCGAGCTTTGCTGAGAATATTCATAGTTGCCCATTCTAGCCTTTTTTACCCTTAACCATTTCCTTAAGCTTTTCTCCCTCAACCCATTGAGCAAGGGTCATTAGTCTGGAGATATCCATATCCCCTAATAGCATAGCATTCCTGCACTCGTTCTTTACCAGATTGGATACTCCAAACAAGAACTTGCCCATTTGTGCTCTTGGATCGACCACCATATGTGGAACATATATAGAGAGTTGAGTGAACTTTAGACCATATTCCTAGATTGACATCGACCCTTGCCTCAAGTTCATAAATTCCTGGGCCCTAGCCTCTCTCAACTCTCTCAGAAAGAACCTGTCCAGAAAAGATCCAGTAAAACAGTCCCACATCAAAAGAGTTGCATTCACACCCTTGTTGTCTTTCTAGTGAGTGAACCAAATATGAGCCACATCCTTGAGTTGATAAGATGCTAGTTCAACACTATCAGTACCAGTCACATGCATTACCTCAAGAATCTTATTGATCTCATCAATGACTTTCTGTGGGTCCTCACCAACCTTCGACCCTAGAAACTCTGACGGATTCATACGAATAGAATCTCAAACCCTGGATGCAGTTGATCCACCAGTAGGGTTTGCAGGAACTGGGGCCTGCTGGTTGGCCTGGTAGGTTACGGTCTGAGCCAACATCTTGATCGCATTACAGAACTCTACATTTCTAACCTCATGGTCCAGGACTGGAGGAGCTACGTTAGCATTGTGTGCGTTAGCTCTGCGAAGAGGCATGATCTGAAATGCATAACGATGGATTAAAAGGTAGAAGTTGAATCACACTCGCACGATAATGATAGAAAAAGAGGTGAATTTTTTCTTAGAAAACCTCGTAGCCTCCCCCTCAAAGGTATGGCACGCTCCACTCCCTTGAAAAATAATCTACTTAGTGCGGCTTTGAAACACCCTAGGGCTCTTAAACTTTGTGCTCTGATATCAATTTTTTCATGCCCCGAGGCTAGCCCCTAAACGTAACACGGGATCTAAGGTCATAAGTAACCCCAAACTAACCTGAATCTGGCCTATCACAAGCATACTGAAATAAGTCTAACTAAGAGGAAGCATAACTAAATAATGAATATAATCTAAAATAATTCAACAGAGAATATCTGAATAAATAACCGAGTTCAAAGTAGAACAACCCAAATAGAGTGAGTTTTACTCTCTGTCTGAAAGCCTCTAATACTAATGAGCTTCTGGGACAAGTCCCCAACTAACACTAAAATGTTGAAACTATCAATGAACTATCTAAACAAAAAGCATAAAGAAACGTCATCGGATAATTAGGACTCACCCCTGACTATCACTAATGTTGAGCCAGTATGAGCTAGTCACATTGCTGGACATGAGAACATGAACGTGCATCATAATAGGATACATCACAGAGTATGCGTCATTTCTTTGGATTTACTAAGCATGAGGGATAAGCAAAGCACACTTAATATGTAAACATGCTAAAAATACTAGTCACGTATGTAAACTGAACTGAACTAAAGTACATAGGCCCAAGATACAATAATGCATAAAAATTAGAATGCAAAAGTAAATTGGAAGCATGTCGAAAACTGAGAATAAATAAAACTATGGGCCTGACGTACCTTACTAAAGCTAATATTGTGGGAGAGTCTTTTAACCGACATAAACCACGTGAGCAAAAAGTGGAGTCCGTTGTATACGCCCCATTGAGAGGACCAAATATACCTTACCAGAGTATAAAGGCATTACTATGGCGTGATCACTAAAATTGTTGCCCAACAGATGGGACTTATAAACCTACGATGACACGTAGTTATGGGACTTGAGGGTACACTGAACCCTAATCCAACTTGACACGTAGTTATGGATATGAGTAGCTCACTTTAAACTGTTGTCCTTAATTCATAAGATAGAACTAAACTGGTCTTAAAACAATTGTTGAGAAAAGTTGTGGACAGAAAACTGACTAAATTTTGTTTAAAACTAAATGCAAACACCCTGAGCTAAATTCTAGAGAAGAGCTAATTCATGTGAAAATATTACAATTACTGGCTAAGTTCTTTTCCTTTTAAATCTCCATGAGAATTCATGGAAACTCATTTAAATAAGTATAGAATCGAGTAGTAATCACAAAAATCAATTATGTAGAGAACCTGCATAGTTGGGCAAGAACCCTAGCTTCATAAAACCATAATAATCAAAAAAAGGAGTTTGATTTTTTAGGCATAAGGGCGCACGAAACCCTTACTGAATACGCACGTACCTGGTGAAGAAAACTATGGAGAAATCCTTTGGATTTTGGGGCTGAACTTAAAGGAGAGCTCTGCTTGTTCTGGAGAGGAAACTGTCCTCTCTTTCTCTTCTTTTCTTTCTAAGTCTGATGATTTTCAGGAGAATGAATGTTTTAGGTAGTTTTTGACTAATTAATTAAGCTTAAACGAAGTAAAACGATGTAGTTTAAGTACCAAACGCATAGGAGGAAACACAAATATGACCCTAACTTAAAACTGACGAGGTGACTAAAAAGAGGGTCTTCACGGGCCATTTAAAGCATCACGGCCCGTCTAGTGGGTCGTGATGTTGCCTTGCGCGACAAGGCCACACTAAAAGGGGCATAACTTTTAACTCTGGGCATGGAATTAGGCAAACTTTATGGCGTTGGATTGAGGACTCAATGAACTTTAATTTGATGGGTAATGGGTCACCTAATTCATATTGTGCTGAGAGATATGATTGTTTGAAGTTGATATAAAATTTAAAAACTAGTGGGTGACTTGTACGGACCTCTAGACAGGTCGTCCAAGTCACCATGGGTTGTCTAAGGCGCCATCTAGGTGACTATTGCTCAGGAACTTCCGGATAGTGGTTCACGTTGCCCTTAACGGGCCATGGACCCCTACACATACCACCTAGGGTTTCGTGAAGGGTCCATGGTCCATTTTGGGTTTGTGGACTTGCCCCTTTGTCCTTTTAGCTCTTTCTCAAAGTCGAGGTGTTACACCATCGATGGGGTCCGATAGTTATTTTTAAGAGGGACTTTTGGGTCTTTTCCTAATTATTTTAACTTGATATTATGTTGTTTTACCTGCTCTCCTAGACCCTATATAATTTTTTTAAACCCCTAAATTACCCAAATGAACTCATTCTCCTAAATTCTTAAAATTTGATCAAAGCTCTTCTGTAATATTTCTCTCTCTAAAAGCTTGAGGAAGAAGTCTAGGATTTCAAGATCAAGTCTCCAAATTCACTATTGATTGTGGACTTTTGAAAACAAGTTATGATAGTATTCACCGATGGAGTCCTTTCCTCCATATGAGTTCCTAAATTCTCCAATTTTACAAGTTAAAATGTCCAATTGAAATTAGGGTTTTATTCAATCTCATGAGTTATTTTAAATTACAATCCAATTGATTGTTTTATGTCTTTTTATGCATTAATTTAGATAATTGCATGTTTCTAAGTTGAATTCACTTGAACCCATGCATGATCTATAATTTCTAGATTTTGATCATATGATGAAGCCTTTTGAACTATGAAAGATGAATTTATGAAGATATGCATGTTTCTTTATGAAATTGATGAAAATGATTTAAGGTTTCTATGAGAGTAAAGCATCGATGTTGTTGTTGTTGTTGTGAAAGAATTTCTCACATGCTATCATAACATGATTGTGGAAGGATTTGCTCACATAAAGGATTCATAAGGTTGAAATTTTTTGTCTCCTAAAATGAATCGAGATTAAGGAGCTATTCTAATGAACTCTAGGTTGGATTGGCTACTTGATGTGTCCTTCCATGGATAATAAGATAAGTTAATATTAATGATTATTCCGTCGGATTTAAGCTTAGCACCGAGTGGACAAGTGGTGATTACCCATGTCCCAAAACTATGTGCCACCATAGGTTTACCTTCGATATATATTAGCTAGTGGATCCACCTAAGCTAGAAGATTATGGTTCTTACCTTGGAAAGTAAGGAAATCTCTTTTCGGTGTGGGGTAGACACCAGATTCAATGTTATAGCTCACATGTTCTATGTAGGTTAAAGGTAAATCTCCCACAATAATGAACTAAGGTTACTTTCTGAAAGTATCTCAAATGTGTTTTAAAGATGTTTAGCTTGCATTGACCATGGTTATGACTTATGTATTCTAACATGTTATTTTATGATTTAGCTTGGTCATTTCATGCATATAAAGTCTCTTTTAGCATTCTTTCATAAATCATATGCATTGCTATCATACTTAGTACATTCCATGTACTAAAACATACTTGTGCCACATTGTTTCACTAATGAAGGGGTTTGACGCTCCTACCTCCCATACTCGTGGCTAGTGATACCATATAGACATTGAAGATTGTTACGTCTTCATGTTCCGAGGACCGAGACTCTTTTATTACTTTCTTATCTTTTCATTTCAAATTTTATATATGATGTATGGGTTACATCCCAATCACTTCCTTTTGACGTAATAGATGGTTTTGAGACTTATGTTAGAGTTCCTCTACTTTTGTCAAACTCTTTGATATACTTTAAACTTGTTTGGTTTATTATTATCTTGTATAATGTATGCTAAATGACTTGTGTAGGGCCTCTCGGGGACTTATACGACATTTCACGTCTAGGGTATACTTTGGGTCGTGACAAACTTGATATTCAGAGCATAAGGTTTAGAAAGGTCCTAGGATGTCTCATCAGCCACGTCGAGTAGAATTTTGTTCATGAGTTCGCGTGCCACATTTATGAATTACAGGCTATAAAATGTTTTGGAAACTCCACTTCTTTCATTACTTTAAAATTATGCGATAGAGTTTAACTCTATATGTCTCTCTCTTAATCCCTATCAGATGATTTTCAGGATATGGCCACTCAAAGGGCATATGTTAGAAGGAATATGGGAGAGAATGTCGCACGATAAGCTCCTAGAGCTCCTCAAAAAGCTCCTCAAGTTTCGGTTGACCCTTTGGCCAAACAAGTGACTAATGTGGAATTTAGGGATGGTTTTCAAGTGTTGGGTCAAGCCATGACAGCTCAAGCCAATAGGAAGGTTGTGGTCCTGGTGAACCCAATTGTGGGTATGGTGACACTAGAGTGAGGGACTTCACTAGAATGAATCCACCAGAGTTTTATGGTTCCAAGGTTGAGGAAGATCCTCAAGAGTTCATTCATGAGGTGTATAAGGTGTTGATGATCATGGGAGTGACGCGAGTGGAAAAGGCGGAGTTGGTCGCTTACCAACTTAAGGGTGTTGCTCAAGTGTGGTTCAACCAATGGAAGGAAGAGAGGGCAGTTGATGCAGGTCCTCTTGATTGGGAAAAGTTTAAGGTTTCTTTCCTTAACAGGTTCTTTCCCCGTGAGATGAGACAGGAAAATGTACTCGAATTCATCAACCTTCATCAAGGAAACATGAGTGTGAAGGAATATTCTTTGAAGTTCACATATTTTCTCGATATGCTCAACTATGGTTGCCGATCCTAGGAAAAGGATGAGTAAGTTTGTTTCAAGAGTGGCTGAAATGGTTGATAAGGAATTTCGTACCTCCATGTTTATCAATGATATGGACATTTCTCGTCTTATGGTTCATGCCCAACATATGGAAGAGGAGAAACTTAAGTAAAAGTCTAGGGAGGCAAAGAGGGTCAAGACCTGTGGTGGTGACTTTTCACATTCGAGGTCCGTTGGACATGGTCGTTCCAAGTTTCGATAAAGATTTTTTGGTTAAGGTTCCTCCAATACTCCTCCTAAATTCAAAAATGATAGGGTGTCTAACCCTAAACCTCAACAAGGAAATAGTCATGGATCTTCATTGTCTACTTGTGCTAGGTGTGGAAGAAAGCATGAGGGTAAAGGCCTAGCCGGTTCTAATGCATGCTTCGATTGTGGCAAGACGGATCATAAGATAAGGGACTATCCCTCAGTTGCTAATAATGAAGGAGATAATCGTCGACGGGCTTAACCTTACACTTCTTCCAATTCTAGTGGAAGGCAGAAGAAAAATAGATTTTATGCACTCCAGACTCGTCATGAGCAAGAGGGTTCTCCCGATGTGGTTACCGGTCTTCCATCTTGATGTATATGCTTTGCTTCCCGGTGCTACCTTGTATTTTGTGATGCCATATATGGATATGAGGTTTAATATTCTTCTGGATGTATTGGTAGACCCTTTTTTGTCTCTATTCCCGTTGGTGAATTTATTATGGCAAAGAGAGTCTATAGAAAGTGTCTCATCTCCTTATCCTATAGATTCACTCATGTTGATCTTGTAGATCTTGATATGTTAGATTTTGATGTTATTCTTGGTATGCATTAGTTGAATTCATGTTATGCTCTATTGATTGTAGAACCCGAGTAGTCAAGTTTTAGTTTCCAAATAAACCATCCTAGAGTGGAAAGGGGAAAATTATATGCATAAGAGTTGTTTGTCTCTTGTCTTAAAGCTAAAAGATGATTTCGAAGGATTGCATATATCATCTTGTTCGGGTTAGGAATAAGGATTCCAAAGCCCCTACTTTTGAGTCGGTCCCTATTGTTTGAGTTTCCATAAGTGTTTCTCGACCCAAAGTACACTCTAAACGTGACTTGACGTAAAAGACCCTGAGAGGCCCTACACAAGCCACTTGACATACATATACACAATGTGATAGAGATAAGAGAAAATATATCAAAGTAAAGTGTTTGACATATAAGCAGGAGTCTAACATAGTTTTGACAAGCCATTCTAATATGTTCAAAGAAGTGGTCGAGACGTAACCCGTACACCACGTACAATGTATGAAAACTAAAACATGCAAAAACAAGTAAAGCTGTCATAGTCCTCGGAATGTAAGGACTCACAACCTCTTCGATCTACTAAGCAACCCACAAACAACGAACGGGCTCAGGAAGATCATCGGGCCCTACATTAGTGAAACAACATAGGCACAAGTATACATTACCACATGGAATATTAAGTATGAGGGATATGCATAAAAACATGAAACATGATCATAAAAGGACTTAATCGAAAACGTGATGTGCATGACCATGCTAAACATAGTAAAATCATAAAAAAAAAAATCATAAATCATGAACATGGCCAATGCATCTTAAAATCATGAGTACATATTAATAACCTTGTAAAGCAACTTAGTTTGTTTTGGGGGATATTTACTATTAATGGAGATAGACCATGAGCTATAAAGTGGAATCCGGTGTCTTGCTCCCACACCAAAAAGTGATGTCATTGCTTGCCAAGGCAACTACCTTAAACTTCTAGCTTAGGAGGATCCACTAGTTATGTCACTTAAGACAAACATATGGAGGCACGTAGTTAGGGACAATGAGATTGCTACTAGAGGCCCGGACTCTACTAATGGGAAAGCCTACATCTCAATATCCTCTCTGTGCTAAGTAAAAATTCCAACAGAATTAATCATAAACATAAACATATCCTTATACATGGAAAAGCATAATTTAGTTAATAATCCACGCTAAAAACATCATAAAGTAGCTCCTTAGACCTTGTGTTAGAAAATATTTCACCAATCATGATTTCTTAATGTGAGAAATCCTTTCACAATTTCATTGATTCTTATCTTAAAGAAACCTAGATCATAAAATCTTTCTTCCTCATAAGTCATGCATAACTCCTTGAAAACATTATTCACAAGTTCATAATTCTTTCATCAATTCGTGCCTTTAAGAGTTCATAGTTAAAATCATGATCAATGTACGGGTTCATGTGATTTCAACTGAAAAGCATGTAATTGAGTCAAAACAATCAAAATAAGATCAAATCTGTGTAATTGAATTAACACAAGTAGAACCCATGAAGAATTGAATGAAAACCTAATCACTTTGATTAAAATTTGACTTAGAGAATTGAGAAACCTTGGGGCTCAACGGGTGAATGGAACCCATTGATAAATCCCTACAAACCTTCCTATTAAAATCCCAAAAGAAATGGTGAAAAAGAGACTTGACTTGAAAACCTTAGCTTCTTCTTCTTGACCTTGAGAGAGAATTGAAGGAGATAATGTGGACGGGATTTGGGGATTTCAGTAAAATGAAGGAGTTGGGGAAATTTTGGGGTAGAAGGGTACTTATAGTTTTTAGAATTATGGGTAAAATGATGTAGTATATGCATTTAATACATAGGAAAAGACCCATATACCCTTCAAAATTAACTGCCAAACAGCCCTACTATTGTGACCTACGACTCGTAGAAATTTCTATAGCCCATCCTGGTCAATCCTAGAACCAACTTTTGAAAACCAAAAATTCAATCATTTTCCACGAGACCTTTCTACGGTTAATCGAATGGTCTACGGTCTATATACCCCATCCGCAGAACCCTACTTTCAGTCCAAAAATTAACAAAGTATGGAACCCATCTGCAACTCGTCATCCTTCATATGGTTCATCTTGTTCCTTCATAGCTCAAACTTTAAAAATTTAAAATTTCAAAAACTTATCTCCAGGTTTATGACTTCCTTCCTACGGTCCATAGGTCAGACTAGTAGAACCTGCCTTAGTACCTAAGTCTGCATTTTTCGTTTCCTTTCGACTTTCTAACTTCCAAGGTGTTACAATATCTCCCCATTGGAAACATTTGTCCTTGAATGGGACTTAAGCTATCATAATTAGAGTAGGAGAGAAACTAACAACCCAACATGATTGCAAGCTATCGTGATTAGAGTAGGGCCGTCATAGCTTGATCTAACACATGGAAAGTGGCTCGAAATTCGGCATGAGTCACTTGTTTAGCCAATGGGTTAACCAGAACTTGAGGAACCTCAGGTTCCATACTCTCACCTGCATTCCTTCTCACATCAACTCATTGAGGGGCCATATCCTGAAGAAGGATCGAACACGATTTAGGGGAAGGATCTTTATAGCGATAGACTCTATGGCAGGACTTTAGAGTAATGAAAGAAGTGGAGTTTCCTAAACACTTCGTAGCCTCATATTCATAAATGTGTTGCGCTTCACACTCATGAACAAGACGCTACTCGACGCGGCTTGTCAAACATCCTAGGACCTCTTCTAAAATCTTGTTCTCTGAATACCAAGTTTGTCAGGATCCAAAGTATACCCCAGATTTGACATGGCGTATAAGACCCCAAGAGGCCCTACACAAGCCACTAGACATACATATACACAATGTGAGAGAGATAAGACAAAACATATCAAAGTGAATCATTTGACATATAAGAGAAAGTCTAATACAATCATGACAAGCCATTCTAACAAATCTAAAGAAGTGGTCAGGACGTAACCCGTACACCACTTACAGTGTCCAAAAACTAAAACATTTGAAAACATGTAAATGTATCATAGTCCTCGGAACATTCGGACTCACAAACTCTTCGATCTACTAAGAAATCCACTAGCCATGAACGGGAGCGGGGAGATTGTGGACCCTACATTATTGAAACAATGTAGGCATAAGTATGCATTAGTACATGGAGTGTACTAAGTACGAGGGATATGCATAAAAATATAAAATGTGATCATAAGAAGATATAATCAAAAAGGTGATGTACATGACCAAGATAAATATAGTAAAATCATCAAAAAAATCATAAATTATGAACAAAGTCAATGTATCTTAATATCATGAGTACAGCTTCATAAAACCTTTAAAAGCAACTTAGTTCATTTTGTGGCATATTTACAAATTAATCGACATAGACCACTTAAGCTATAACGTAGAATCCGATGTCTCGCTCCCACACCAAAAAGAGATGTCATTGCTTGACAAGGCAACGACCTTAAACTTTTAGCTTAGGTAGATCACTAGTTGTGTCACTTAAGACAAACCTACAGGGGCATGTAGTTAGGGACAAGGAGATTTCTACAAGAGACCCGACCTCTACTAACGGGAGAGCCTCCATCTCAATATCCTCTCTGTGCTAAGTAAAAATCTCAACAGAATTAGTCATAAACATAATTATATTATCATACCTGAAAAAGCACAATTTAATTATTAATCTAAGCTAAAAATATCATAGAATATCTCCTTAGACCATGTGTGAGAAAACCTTTCACCAATCACGATTTCTTAATGTGAGAAACCCTTTCACAATTTCATTGATTCTTATCTTAAAGAAACATGTATTATAAAACCTTTATGTCTCATAAATCATGCATAACTCCTTGAAAACACTATTCACAAGTTCATAATTCTTTCATCAATTCATGCCTTTAAGATTTCATAGTCAAAATCATGATCAATGCATGGGTTCATGTGATTTCAATTTAAAAGCATGTAATTGAGTCAAAAAAAATTAAAATAAGATCAAATTCAAGCAATTGAACCAACACAAATAGAACCCATGAAGAATTGAATGAAAACCTAATAATCACTTTGATTAAAATTTGACTTGGAGAATTGAGAAACCTAGTGGCTCAATGGGTGAATGGAACTTATTGATAAAGCCCTACATACGTTTCTATTCAAATCCCAAAAGTAATGGCGAAAGGAGACTTGACTTGAAAACCCTAACTTTTTCTTCTTGACCATGAGAGAGATTTGGAAGAGATAAATGTGGATGGGATTTGGGGATTTGAGTGAATGAAGGAGTTGGGGAAAATTAAGTTAGAAGGGTAATCATAGGACTTAGAATTAGGTTTAAAATGATGTAGTGTAGGCATTTAATGCGTAGGAAAAGAACCAAATACTCTTTAACATTAATTGTCAGACAGCCCTACGATTGTGACATATGGCTCACAAGAATTTCTACGTCCCATCCTGGTCAACCATAGAAACAACTTCAGAAACCCAAAAATTCAATTATTTCCCATGAGACCATTCTATGGTTCATCAAATGGTCTATGATTTTTAGACCCCATCCGTAGAACCCAATTTCCAGTCCAAAATTTAACTAAGTCTAGAACCTTCCAGCGGAACCCATCTACGACTCGTCAACCTTACTATGTTTCTCCTGCTCTTTCGTAGGTCAAACTTCAAAAATTTGAAATTCCAAAATTTTATCTCCAGGTGTAAAACTTCCTTCCTGCGGCCCGTAGGACTTACTATGTCCCATAGGTTAGACTCTTAGAACTTGCTTCAGTGCCTAAATCTGCATTTTCCTTTCGACTTTCCAACTTATGAGGTGTTGCAATGTTCTTTGGATCGATCTCTTATTTTGTGTATCATATTCCATCATTCTTATTGTATGTGTTATCATGCTACATTTCTTTATTAGATACTTGTATTGGACTTCTTTTATTTACCTGTCGTTTATACTTGCATTGTCTTTAGAGCTCAGTCGGCCTATGTCTACTGAGTACCTCGTATTGGTACTCATACTACACTTTTGCTCCCTAAAGATCATAGTATGAGTACCACTATTGATTTGATCTCGTGCAGAGCAACTTTTGATATTCGAAGACTAGGGTGAGCTCTTGACGTTTAGAGTTACCGATCTCCCTCTATGTTGGATAGGACTATTATTTACTTGTTTCCATAGATAGTTATGTACTTGTTATATTGTATTTGTAAAGCTTTGTACTCATATCTTGACTAAATTCTTGATTACTTACTAATATCAAGTCTTGGGGATTGTTAATTTCATGTATTTATTTCTCTTTATCCCTCTTTCTTCTTATTATTATTTCTCTCTTGGTTATTTTTTCTTATCTTTCACGTGATAGCCCATTGATTCTGGTTCTAGGCTATAGGTTAGGCTTACCTACTGGTGGGATGTAGTAGGTTCCATCATGAACTTAGAAATCAGGTCGTGAAAATATAAAAATTAAAACATTTCTAATTAATTAATTTTCATAACCATTATATTTTTTCATTGAAAAATAATAAAATGACAAATTATTATCAATTAGTGTTATATATATATATATATATATCAGTTTTACTATAATAGATAAATTCAAAATTTATTGGCATTAAGTGATTTAGTGTAATGACCCTAAAGGTTATTTTTATAATTATTTAGAAAAAATAATCATTTTACCCCTCTAGATAGTTACCCGGAGACATTTTTTATCAGTTTACGAGGTTAGTTTTGTGGCAGGATCTAAAAGTTAAGGTTTCTAGAAGTTTTAGGGTTTGCAAGCTCTAAACCTCATATAAGCGACTTTAGTCAACATCCGGAGCTACGAGTCTCAGAATAAAATTATGTCAAGTCCATCTGCTCTAAATTGCAGAATTTGGTGTAGGAGTGTTCTCATTTTTTAGTATCAAGGTTTTGAAGTGAACTCAAGCCCTTGAGTTGAGTTATTAAGTGAATTTAGACTAAGGTTTGACTTTGGTCAACATTTGCAGTTTGAACACTCGAATTCGATTTCCACCAATTTGTTGGATTCAGGAGGTGATTTTAGGCCTAGGTAAGGCCTTGGTTAAATTTTTGGAGGTTTCGAGGGCAATTTGGTCTTTTGGGGTAGAAGCTAGTTATTTGTGGCTTTAATGGGTGTCGGGTCAAGGAGACCTCAAATCCATATTTCATTGGTTTCATTGAGTTTGAAATGTCAAATTAGTTGGGTAACATATCTGTTTTGTGTGCTCGAGATTCCGAATGAATCTCGAGGGTCTTTTCAAAGAATTTTTTAGTCTTGATGTTTTGTTTTTTCTGCTACTACTGAGAGTTTATGTATTGTGCCTCGCGATCAAAAAACCCTCTTCAGCGATCGCGCTAGTGAGTTGTTTTGTGCATCGCAATTGCAGGAGGTCTACCACAATCGTGTAGGTCTAATTCCTCATGCATCACGATCGAGTGAAGAGAGTCGCGATCATGCGAGTCTTTAATGGGTTAAGTTGATTTTTCTCTTCGAGATCGTGTGGGGGGGATTGCGATCACGTAGAGATTCCAAAATTGGGGTTTCTACTCAACTTTTCCATTTTTGAATCTTGAAAGATCAGTGTGGGTGATTTCAAAGTGGTTTTTAAAAACTAAACATTTGGGTGAGTAAATTTAACCCCAGTCCTTCTGTCACGGCCCGAGCCTACACCCTGGACGTGGCTGACACTCGATAACCATTGTTGATCCCCAAGCAAATGCTTGGCCTTGCTCAATACTCAACGGAAGACTTACTCAACAATACATGACCTCAATTTGCAAAGATTAACTCAAATGTCATAAATAACTTAGAATATGTAAATTATTCAACTGGCCAAGAAGGCAGCTCAAGTCTTAAAACATTAACAATGGAAATGGAAGAGACTCCTCAAAATAATATTTTGTATGAAGCCTCTAGATACTAAACTATGATGGAAGTCAGAACAAAACCCACCACATCCTAACAAGATTGAAAGTAAGTGTGGAACCCTCCGAAAGCAAGGAGGCTCACTGAAGAAACTCTGGAACTGCAAGTGGTATCAACGGAGCGCCTGTTGATGACCCCAAATACATGTATCTTCATCATGAAAAGATGCAAGCCAAATGGTGTCAGTACATTGAATGTACGAGCATGCAAGGGGAACTCTAAAGCATAGACATAAGCTTGAACTTTAAAAAAAAAAGAACATACTCACCTCATCTCAACTCAACTCAACTCGACTCAAGAATACTCAACGCAACTCAACTAAACTCAACTCTTGGATACTCAACTCATTTCAATATAGAAGCAACAATAAAGATGCAGTATAAAGAAAGTTTTAAAAACAGTAGAAAATAACTCAATGTATATAAAAATGCAATAATAAATTCTTTTACTCTTATTTGAGAGATTCTTTAACCGACAACCATCACTATGAGCTATGCGATGATACAGCGTCTCACCCACACTGCCAGAACTGTCATATACTTTGTCGGGGTATAAGACATCCTCAGCTAAGTGGATCCAATAAGCTATGCTTAAAAGCAATAAGGAATCATCTAAAAACTTTGATCCTTTACCCATGTTGGTACACATGGTTTATGAGGATTTTGAGTTGCCTGAACTCATCCTCATATCGGTGCTCAATACTAGTCCCATTAATATAACTCATGCTCAATGTTTAAAAACATTCCTCATCCTCAAACTTGAGATTATTACTCAAAAGATTCTCTTAAGAGAGATAATACTAAAAACTCTTCATAAACTCATTTAGAAATCAAGATTTCTTCTTGTTTAAAGTGTAAAATCATTTACACTAGGGAATATTTAGTTTCCTCATCATTCATTCTGAAACATGAACTCAACTCTCCTCATTCTCAAACTAAAGTACTCAAGTCTTAAATTAAGTTTTAAAAAGCTGTTAAAGACTTCTCAAAATGACTTAAAGGATCTTCTCAAACTTTACTCTTAATCTTTACTTGAATTTGAAATGTGAATTCAAGAGTTATAATTTTGATATACATGATCTCTCAAGGATTAATGAAGATTTTAAGTGTAGAAATCAAGAAGAGAACATAGGTGGGATTCGATGGAACTCTCACGGAAAGAAGGACGGAAGGATAGGGGACCTGCCGACCCTGGCGCACTGAGTGGCGCGGGGCGCCAGCCCCAAAACTTCTGAACAATAGTTGGGGCGCACTAAGTGGTGCGCCACCCCACCCCCATGCCAAGACTTTTGATGAATTTTTTTCTTAATTCCAAGGCCTAATTAATATAGAATCGAATGAATTCCTTCAAACTCCTTTGTAAATATAAACCCAACATAATTACAACAAAATCCACCCAAAACCGACCAAGAACAACACTGATTCGCAAGTTGTTAAAGAATGGATCCCAAAACCTCAAAAACTTCTCAAGAATGAAATTAGGGATGAAAATCACATAATTGGCGTGAGGGTGAACAAACTCATCACTCTGAAAGCTTACATACCTCGAAAGAACTAGGTTCTTGGCGATTTTTCCAAAATCTTGAAGAACTTCTTGAAAACTTCCTCGTTTCTCCTCTTGAACCTTTCCATAGTTTCTTGAACGCTTTATACTTGAGTGAAAACTGATTTTAATCAGCTTTGACAACTAATTGAGTAAGAAAAACGTGTAGGCCTGTTGAGATAAGGAAAATACCAAAATACCCCTCCTTAAAATGGATGAATTCCCTCAACTGGACAGTGCAGTACTCAAACAGGCATATCTCCCTCATCTGAACATGGAGTTTAGCAAACTCAGTGGCGTTGGAAAGACGAATCAATGACCTTTGATTTGATATCTCATGGGACACATAACTCATCCTTATCTGAAAGTTATGGTCCTTTGAAGTTGACCCAAAACTCACAATTTAAGAATAACCTGCACAAATCTCAAATTGGCTATTTCTAGTTCTTTCTACAATTAGCTCTTTCTAAGACCGAGGTGTTATAATATCTCCCCCTTGGGAACATCCGTCCTCGAATGAGATCACTCTAAATAGAACAGAGGTTAGAAACATCTAACACCCAACTCAAACACCCACCATGCAATTTAACACAACAGAGCATATCAATTTAAAGAGTGTTTTACAAAAATTCATTACCTTGGTCTGGAATTTCTCCGGAAGAAAAGAGATGTGGGTATCTCTTCTTCATATCCTCCTTAGCCTCCCAAGTAGCTTCCTCAACAAACTGATTTCTCCATAAGACCTTGACTAATGCTACCTCTTAGGTTCTCAACTTGCAAACCTGAAGATCAAGTATCTCAACGGGTATCTTCTCATAAGATAGGTTGTCCTTAATACCAAAATTCTCAGTAGGTATAGTAAGAGAAGGATCACCCATACACTTCTTCAACATAGAAATGTGGAATAACAGATGAACTGCTACTAACTCTGACGGTAACTCCCACTCATAAGCTACATTGCCAAATCTCTTGGATATTTTATAAGTACCTATGTATTGGGGACTGAGTTTCCCTTCTTGCAAAATCTCATAACACCCCCCATGGGTGAAACCTTCAAGTAAACACAATCATCCACCACAAACTCTAAGTCTCTTCTCCTAACATCGGTATATGATTTCTGACGACTTTGTGCTATTTTCAACCTCTCTTGAGTAATCTTCACCTTCTCCATGGCTTGATGAACCAATTCTGGACCTATCAACCCAGCTTCGCCAACCTCAAACCATCCAACAGGAGATCTACATCTTCTCCCATAAAAAGCCTCATAAGGAGCCATCTGGATGCTAGAGTGATAATTATTATTGTAAGCAAACTCTATGAGAGGTAAGTGATCATCCCAATTACCTTTGAAATCGATCACACAAACCATCAAAATATCCTTTAAAGTCTGAATTGTACGCTCTGCTTGACCATCACTCTATGGAGGGAACAGTACTCAAGTTTACCTTCAAACCCAAACCATTCTGGAAAGACTTCCAAAATTACGCAGTGAATTGGGCACCTCTATTTGAAATGATAGACACATCAACTCCATGAAGTCTGACTATCTCTTGAATATATAATCTGGCATAATCTTCTACCGAAAAGGTGGTCTTCACCAGCAAAAAATGAGTTGATTTAGTCATCCGGTCTACAATCACCCAAATTGAATCATGATGCCTGCGAGATCGCGGCAAACCAGTAATGAAGTACATATTGATCATCTTCCACTTCTATTCTGGAAAATCTATGTTCTGAGCCATACCACCAGGCCTTTGGTGCTCTACTTTGACTTTTTGGCAATTCGGGAACTTAGCCACAAACTCTGCAATACACCTCTTAATACTACTCCACCAATAGACTTCTCTCAAGTCATGGTACATCTTTGTGGAACCAGGATGGATAGAGTATCTGGAGCTATGAGCTACCTCCGTGATCCTCTTTCGGAGTTCAATCACCTTTGGTACACATAATCCACCTTGATACCTCAACAGACCATCTCCCCTAGTTCAAAATCCATCACTTTCTGCTTATGAACATTTGCCTTTAATTCAAGCAAAATCGGGTCTTGGTCTTGTTTCTCTTTCACTTTGGACACTAGTGATGATTCATCCCCATTCATCACCACCACTCCACCTTCATTGGAATCCAACAACCGGACTCCCAAGTGTGCAAGTCTTTGCATATCTTATATTAATTCTTTCTTGCCCTCCTCAACATGGGTCGTACTACCCATAGATAACCTTCTCAAAGCATCAGCAACAACATTAGCCTTACATGGGTGATAGAGAATACTCATTTCATAAAACTTGAGTAACTCCAACCACCTCCTATGTCTGAGATTAAGCTCTTTCTGACTTAAAACATACTGGAGACTCTTGTGATCAGTGAACACATCTACATGAACACCATAGAGATAGTGACGCCATATTTTCAAAGAAAACACTACAACAGCCAGCTCTAGATCACGGGTTGGGTAATTCTTCTCGTGGATCTTAAGCTGTCTGGATGCATAGGCTATAATATTACCATTCTGCATCTATACACAACCCAGTCCAACTCTGGATGGATCACAGTACACAACAAAACCTTGTGTACCCTCCAGTAAAGTCAACACTGGGGTCGTAATTAACTGGGTTTTCAATTCCTGAATATTTTTCTCACAAGCTTCAGACCATTGAAATTTCACTGTCTTCTAAGTCAACTTTGTCAACGGGGCTGAAATAGATGAAAACCCCTCGACAAACCTTCTATAATAACCAGCCAATCCCAAGAAACTCCTAATATCAGTTAGAGATGTGGGTCTGGGCCAGTTCTGCACTACTTCAATCTTCTGAGTGTCAACACGTATCTCTTCTCCAGATATAATATGTCCTAACAAGGCCACGGACTCCAGCCAAAACTCACACTTGGAAAATTTGGGATACAACTCTCTATCTCTGAGAGTTTGGAGAACTACTCTGAGATAATTAGCATGATCCTCCTCATTCCTCGAATAAATCAGAATGTTATCAATAAATACGATAACAAACATGCCAATATATTGCTTAAACACTCTGTTCATAAGATCCATAAACGTTGTAGGAGCATAAGTCAAGCCAAAAGACATAACAAGAAACTCGTAATGACCATAGCGGGTCCTGAATACTATCTTCGGGATGTCACTTTCTCTTACTCTCAACTAATGATAGACACATCTAAGGTCTATCTTAGAAAAACAAGCGGCACCCTGAAGTTGATCAAAAAGATAATCAATTCTCGGAAGTGGATACTTATTCTTGATAGTAACCTTGTTCAATTGACAGTAATCAATACACATTCTGAGAGAACCATCTTTCTTCCTCACAAATAAGACTGGAGCGCCCCAAGGTGAGACACTAGGTCAAATAAAACCTTTATCAAGAAGATCTTTTAATTGCTCTTTTAACTTTTTTAACTCAGCTGGAGCCATTCTATATGGAGGAATAGATATAGGTCGATTATCAGGAAGAATATCTATACCGAAGTCGATTTCTCTCTCAGGAAGGACTCCAGGAATATCATCAGGGAAGACCTCTAGAAACTCACTCACAACTGGAACTGACTGAATAGGCGGTGTCTCAACACTTGAGTAATTAACTCAGACTAAGTGATAGATGCACCCCTTGGAAACTAACTTTCTGGCCTTAAGGTACGAAATAAAACGACCCTTAGGCATTGTTGAACTACTCCTCCACTCTATAACTTGAGTTCTACAATCAACTGAGGCATAACAAGCATGAAGCCAATCCATAGCTAGAATAACATCAAAGTCCACCATGTCTACCTCGACTAAGTCAGTCATGGTGTCCTTTTGATTGACGGAGATGGTACAATCACGATAAACTCTCTTTGATAGAATAGACTCAGCAATAGGAGTGGAAACACTGAAGGGCTCAAGAAGTCTCTCGGGAAGGATATCAAATCTCAAAGTAATATATGGAGTCACAAAAGATAGACTCGCACCTGGATCAAGTAATGCATATACATCAAAAGTAAAGACTTTGATCATACCAGTGACAACATCATGTGAATTTTCTTGCTCTTGGAGACTGGTGATAGCATACAGACGGTTTGCTTCTCCGTCTGTCCCTGAAATAGCTCCTCTAGGTACAGCTCTGTCTGCCGGAGCCACTGAAGAAGATTGGGCTCTATTGCCCCCATTACCATTTCCCTGCCAGTTCTTAGGGCACTCTCACATGAAGTGACCTATCTGACACACTTGAAGCAACCAGTGGAGCCATCACGACACGCTCTTGGGTGGTTTCTACCATACTTAGCACATGTAGGAGTCTAATTGGCCCCTTGTGTTACACTACCCTGAGATTGGGCAGGTCGAGCTCTGAAGTTTTCTGCGAATTCTAATTCCTGAACTCACCTCAGTTCTTTGGTGTAGGTGCACTAGCAGATGATGGAGCAGGTCTGGTTGGCCTTTGTTGAAAAGATGACCGATTCACATTTATGGTCTTCTACTTCCCAGACTCATTATATTTCGTCTTATCCTTGTTGCTGCGGAACTCCTCTCTATCTCTCAACTTGTCTTCCTCAACCTGCTGCACATGGATCGTAAGCCTTGCTATGTCCATGTCCCCTATCAACGTAGCAGCCTTACCCTCTTTGCTTGACAGACGAGACAACCTGGACACAAACAGACTCATCCTGCTCCTCATATCAGCAACCATCTCCGGAACATAACGGGACAGTTGAGTGAACTTTAGGCTATACTCATGCACACTCATGGATTCCTGCTTAAGAGTGAGAAATTCTCTTACATTTGCCTCCCTCAGCTCACGGGGGAAGAAACGCCCCATGAAGGCACTTTCAAACACAGTCCAGCTCACAAACGGTGCCCCTTTAGCTCTACTCTTCTTCCATTGGTCGTACCAGATCCTAGAAACACCTTTGAGTTGGTACTAAGCTAACCCCACACACTCAGCATCTGCAACATGCATCACCTCAAATACTTTTTGCATTTACTCCACAAAGTTTTTCGCATCCTCAGTGACACTTGACCTTGTGAAGTCTGGAGGATTCATCCACAAGAACTCACGGATCCTGGATATATCAGCCACATCCTGACGAACCCCTCTTTCTTGACCAGCTTGGTTGGCCACAACTTGACTCAACATCCGGATAGCATCCCGGAACTCAGCATTAGTAACCTCTCCTTGAGGTTGCACTTGTGGTGCATTGGGAACCCCTTGATCTTGGGGATCAACATTTCTTGTAGTAGGACGACCTCGAACAGCTTTTCGTGGAGGCATGATCTGAAAGATACGCGCAAGCATGAATTAGAAAGAAACTTTTGTAGAGTTAAACTCTATCACACGAAAAAGAGTAAGAAAGAAGTGAAATATTTCCTAAATAGAGTAGCCTCCTAATTATAGATGTGGTGCGCTTCACACCGATAACTAAGACTCGACAGACACGACTTCATAGACACCCTAGGACTCTTGAAACCTGGCTCTGATACCAAGTTTGTCATGTCCCAAGCCTACACGCTGGACGTGGCCGACACTCGAGAACTATTGATAGTCCCCAATTGAACCCTTGGCCTGGCACAATACTCAGCGGAAGACTTACTCAACAATACATGACCTCAATTTGCAAAGATTAATTCAAATGTCTCGAGATAAATAACTTAGAATATGTAAAGTATTCAACTGGCCAAAAAGGCAGCTCAAGTCTTAAAACATTAACAATAGAAATAGAAGAGACTCCTCAAAATACTATTGTCTATGAAGCCTGTAAATACTAATCTATGATGGAAGTCGGTAAAAACCCCATGACATCCCAACAAGACTGAAAGTAAGTGTCGAACCCTCCGAAATCAAGGAGACTCTCAAAAGCAACTCTGGAACTGCAAGTGGTATCAACGGAGCACCTGTTGATGACCCTGAATACCTGTATATGCATCATGAAAAAATACAGGCCAAATGGCGTCAGTACAATGAATGTACGATCATGCAAGGGGAACTCTAAAGTATAGATATAAGCTTGAACTTAAAAAAAGAAGAACATACTCACCTCATCTCAACTCAACTCGACTCAAGAATACTCAACGCAACTCAACTCATGGATACTCAACTTATTTCAAAATAAAAGCAACAATAAAGATGCAGTATAAATAAAGCTTTTAAAACTGTAGAAAATAACTCAATGTATATAAAAATACAATAACAAACTCTTTTACTCTTATTTGGGAGATTCTCCAACTGACAACCATCACTATGAGCTATGTGATGATACAGCATCTCGCCCAGGCTTCCAGAACTGCCCTATACCTTGTCGGGGTATAAGACATCCTCAACTAAGTGGATCCACTAAGTTATGCTTAAAAGCAATAAGGAATCATCTAAAAAGTATGATCCTTTACCCATGTTGGCATACATGGTTTATGAGAATTTTGAGTTGCCTAAACTCATCCCCATATCGGTGCTCAATACTACTCCCAATAATATAACTCATGCTCAATGTTTAAAAACATTCCTCGTCCTCAAACATGAGATTATTACTCAAAAGATTCTCTTAAAAGAGATAATACTCAAAACTCCTCGTAAACTTATTTAGAAATCAAGATTTCTTCTCATTTAAAATTTAAAGAATTTACACTTGGGAATACTTAGTTCCCTTATCATTCATTTTGAAATATGAACTCAACTCTCCTCATTCTCATACTCATGTACTCAAGTCTTAGATCAAGTTTTAGAAAGTTGTAAAAGACTTCTCAAAATGACTCAAAGGACCTTCTCAAACTTTACTCTTAATCTTTACTTGAATTTGAAATGTTAATTCAAGAGTTATGATTTTGATATACATGATCTCTTGAGGATTAATGAATATTTTAAGTGTGGAAATCAAGAAGAGAACATAGGTGGGATTTGACGGAACTCTCACGCAAAGAAGGACGGAAGGGTAGGGGACCTGGCGACCCTGGCGCACTAAGTGGCGCGTGGCGCTTGCCCCCAAACCTTCTGAACAGTAGTTGGGGCGCACTGAGTGGCGCGCCGTGCCAGGCCCCAAAATACTGGGCAGTATTTCTAGCACAGTGATGGCGCGCCCCCCCACCCCCATGCCTAGATTTTTGATGAATTTTTCTTCTTAATTCCAAGGCTTAACTCATCTAGAATCGAATGAATTCCTTCAAACTCCTTTGGAAACATAAAACCAACACAATTACAATGAAATCCACCCCAAACCCACCAAGAACAACACTCATTCGCAAGACCCTCACCTCAATAACTCAACAAGACTCCATTGTTAAAGAATGGAGCCCAAAACCTCAAGAACTCAAATAAATCAACCTCAAGAATGAAACTAGGGATAAAAATCACATGATTGGCGTGAGGGTGAACAAACCCATCACTCTGAAAACTTACATACCTCGAAAGAACTAGGTTCTTGGCGATTTTTCTGAAATCTTGAAGAACTCTTTGAAAACTTCCTCTTTTCTCCTCTTGAACCTTGCCCTTGTTTCTTGAACACTTTAATTCAGAAAGGAAAACGTGTAGGCCTTGTGGGGTAAGGAAAATACCAAAATACCCCTCCTTAAAATAGATGAATTCCCTCAACTGGATAGTGTTGTACTCAAACGGGCATTTCTTCCTTATCCAAACTCGGAATTTAGCAAACTTAGTGGCATTGGAAAGAGGACTTAACGTTCTTAGATTTGATATCTCATGGGCCACATAACTCATCCTGAGCTGAAAGTTATGATCGTTCGAAGTTGACCCAAAACTAACAATTTAAGAATAACTTGCACAAATCTCAAATTGGCTATTTCTAATTTAGTTCTTTCTAAAATTTACTCTTTCTAAGACTGAGGTGTTACACCTTCATTAACCATTTATTATTTCATAATTTTATCATCAAATCATTAATTTTGATTACAAACTTTGAAGGCTTTTTAATGAACTTTTGTCTTAAGTACATTAAAGTTTTGAGCATGATTTCAACTCTTTTTTGTTACCATTTCACGTGTAAGTTCCAAAACCTTGGGGTATTATGATTTTTTATAACAACTTCATATTTACCCTTAGGCCTCGAGATTGACTTTTTGGGTCATTTCTAACCCGGTTTTCAAAATCAACATTATTAGTATTGTTATACATGCTTTGAAAAATCAACATTATTAGTATTGTTATACATGCTTTCTCCTGGGTATCCTATTCTTAATTAGATTGTGTGAATTTGGAGGCTCAACGTAAAGGGGAAAAAACAAGTCTCAGATTGATTTCTTCACTTTGAGGTAAGTAGACTTTTTGACTCTTTTGCAAAGTGTGATAGGTCTTGTTTGATATGTTTTGGGTTTTTATTAAAAGGGAAATGTGATGATGTTCATGTGGTCTAAGTAGAGAGAAATCACTCGAAATCCTTATGCTAGTATGGGAAGTTAATTGTAATTGTTATTCTGTTTTGGGGTATGATGTTTGGAGTGACTTGGGTTGACTAGTAGGAGTTTCTTTGTTTATGATGTGTGTTGATTAAACTGAAGAGATGTGTGAATGATGAATCTTTGCTTATGGATTGATGAATCGTATTTGTATGGTCGATGGACGAGTTTATGTTATATGCTTGAATCATATATGTCTATTTCACACTTATTGTTATATGACATTTGTTGAATTGAGATTGATCCTTAATTTTTATGTGAGACTCATGTTGTTATGATGTCGATGGGAAATGGTTGCAGTAAATGTTTTGTTCCAATGAGAAATGATTCCGGAGAGTGAGTAATGCTGATGAAAAATGGTTTTGGCGGATGCATTAATGGACCGTGTGAGTCCTCTATGGGTCCTTTGCTGCTTGTGCAGCATGTGTATATCGATAGGACAAACATGCGTTATTCTATTTGACAAATTCATTATAAATGCACTCCACATTATTTTTTTTGATTGATTTTATGAGTGATTTGTCGTCAATGTGGTATATCGAATTGGAACATGGAGTTGATCTATTTGAAAGTCTAATGGTGTTACCTTTTAGTTGAATTGTTTCTACTGTGTTATGTCCTGTGTATGATTATGTTGCTATAGGGGATGAAATTCTCATCTCTGTGTCGGTTGTACTATTTGGAGGTTCAAAAGGTGTGTCAGGGTTGAGGGTGTTCGACACCACTTTGTGTAAGGGTATGTTAGGGGCCTTGATGAGTACCATTATTTTTATGGTACTCACTGATAACGCTCAAATTACCCTCAAAATAAGTTTAAAGAGTAAGCAGTCGTCGTCAATAAAAATACCCAACTAAGAATCGAGATCGAAACCCACGAGAAATAATTTTTAAGGGATCAAAAAGACAAAGAATAACTAGATACCGGGAATCTAAACATAAAATCTACAAGACTATCAAATAGAAAGCGATTTTGGTGACAAAACAAAGGATTTGGGAAAATACAATATCAAGCAAGGGATAATTGGAATTTAGGAAATTCAAAACTCAACACTCACTCAACAATCCATTGTCATATCAAAACATGAAAATCAATCAGAGCTAGGCTAGATCATCATCAATCAACACTTATCTCCTTTCGGTCTCAATCGTGTTCAACAACAAGCATTCAAATACCTTAATCTAAACCCCTATTTCTAGCAAGTTTAGCATTCAACAAATTAAACCTAAATTATCTACTTTCGGTCTCAAATTTTAGGAGTCAAAGTCAAACGGATTGTTAATATAATTTTCCACTTCATGAATTCTTTTCGAGCAACCCACAAAGATCGGAAGCAAGATTCAATGTGCTCTCTCAAATCATAGAATAAAGCATGAAAATTAGATTAAACCTTAGTCATGAAAGCATGGAAACAGATACAAAAGCATTAGAGTGAGAAATCAAGACCTAAATAAATTGTCCATTTCTAGCACAAAACCTCAATCTCAATTACGTAATTACACCTACAATTCTTGCAATTTAAAGAAAGGAAATGAAGAAAAGAATAAAAGATTTCACTAATAAGAACACAATCTTCAAACTCAAATGTGAATTGTGAGGCAACTTGCAAGTCTCTACCTAAATTGAAATCTACAAGTTTTTCTCTACTCTAAGCTAAGAAGATGGAATTTTTTCTCTAGGATTGTTGCATACAAGATAGATACAAGATGGATAGATGAACAATGATTGCTAGTGAGTGTAAAAAGGGGTTTTGGGATGAATTTGGTGAAATTCCCAATCTGCCTAGGTGCTAGGCGTTTTATCCTTCAAGGTTGCGACAACTAACTTACACGATTGCGATGAGTAGTGTCACTGGGTCACGCGATCGTGACCTCTGACCACGTAATCACGAGATCTAAATTTTCTGGGCAACGCAATCACGACATCTGCTTCACACAGTCGTGATGAGCAAACTTCTTCCAGTTCCACTTTTTTCCAATTGACCTCTTCTTGCTTCAATTTCACTTGGTTTCTTCAACAATCTTTTCAATCAACTTTCCATTTCATTTTCCTGCTAATATGAAGAAAACAACATTAAAAGCACCAATTATAAACTAAAGGAAGACAAAATAGCTACGAAAAGAGCCTCAAATGAGTGGAAATCTACCACTCATATCAACAACCCCAACTTAGAAACTCTTCTTTTCCTCAAGTAAAGAAAATAAAAAACACAAGAGGCTCTCATTTCAGCACACACCATAAATCAATTTCACCTTTTTCAATCAAGCACAAAGAAAATTGCTTCAGTTGATACTAACAAATAGTCCACATGCAAAATTTTCACAAAATAAATCCCCTCATTCTCATTGCACATTTCCAAGAACCAAGAATCATTAAGTGACAACAACTAAAACTCAAGAAGTGACTCAACTCATTAGTTCTTTTTCGTGCTCACTTGACTTAATTAGAAATTTTCAAAATCATCACTTTATCAACTTACATGCCCTCACTAGGATAGAAATGTCCCAACACACTCACAAAGTATTTACAAGACAAGGGTCAAAGATGCAAATTCTCACACTCACAACAAAATATCTCATGAACACAAATATCACTCCATAGGCTTGTCCATATAATTAATCAACATTGACCCAACTTTATTCGATTGGAGATCTCAAATTACTTTGTTACGCTTGTAATGTAGGCTTGCAGAAGGTTCGGATATCATGTAGGTACAAGTGACTACACCCTCCTTCAACACTACACAACAACTCATCATTCACCAACTTTTCCACTCTTCTTCATTTTTAAACTTACTGCACATTTCACAATATTTTCTTCTTTTTTTCCTTATTTTTACTCTAGAGACCCCACATGCAACCAGTTTCAACCTTTGGAGGACTAATGTCTCTTTATTCACTTTCTTTCTTTCTTTTTCAAAACTTTTTCTTATTAGAAACTTTTTCCTCCATTTTCAATTTTTGTTTATAAAGCCCTCATATGCTAAGCATCCCATCTATGAATTTTTCATAACACCCCCAACTTAGGCTTTTAGCCTCAGCTTTCACAATCCTCAAGTTTAAGGAGGGGAAGATTCAAAAGAGGGTTACTTTTTCAAAAAGGAGAAGGCTTGTAATGCGGCTGTCAATAAAAAGGATTAGGCTCAAAGGGGACAACTAAGGATATATTTAGTGCAAAGATGGGATTTTTAGGCCAAGTGGACTTCAAGAACATCAAAAAAATCCTAAGATCATTTCTCTGACCAAACTTAATCAACACCAACATTTCAACATCAATTGGGCAAGTTCTAGGTGACAAAAATGAATCACATGGTATTATGCAACCACTCACCATACATGGCATGAAAATCAATTAAAATAGCTCAAAATATTAATTCCTTTTCAAAATACAAGTGGCATCAAACATTTAAACCGCTAACGAATCAAAAGTCTCAAAACGAGATGTAAGAGTTGTCACAAAATCATTCACAACATGCTTAAATTTCAATAATGGAGGGGAATGCTCAACACTTTTCACATGCAAGACTATGTTCTTAGTACCAACCAAGCCACAACATCCCAAAGAGACAATGATTTTTCCCTTAAGAAAGTTGCCAACCAATCCATCATCGGCCAAACTCATGCATCTATATGGGGTCGGCTACTCAGACTACGCCACATCCACAACCAATCAAACACTTACAAGCAATTGATGACTTTTCCCTTAAAAATTTGTCACTCTATCCATCATAGGGCATCATTAATCCATATCTTATTATCAAAACAAAATCAAAGAAGCTGCCAACTACAAGAAACAAAATAAAACAAACCAACCCAACATAATATATCAAAATGCTCAACGAGGGCACATCATCCACAAATCAAAATAAAACAAGCCCGAAAAGGGCACATGATCAACAAATCAAAATAAAACAAGTCTGACAAGGGCACGGTTAGATGCAAAACCCATCTAAAATAAGTCGGACAAGGGAGGCACCCCTAACTAAAATATGTAATTGTGTCCTCACAGTACCACAATCAAAAAGAAAGTGTGAGGGACTCCCTGCAAAGATCATCACTCAAGGGAGGAGCTATTGAAATCTGAAAGGACATCATCATAAGCCTCATCACCTGAGCCATAAAATTTCTGGAGTGTACTCATCATCTTGTTCAAAAACTTGCTCTTCTTCTTTTCATGTTCCTTCATCTTTTTCTGCTCCTCTCCGTTTTTGCCATCCAGTTCTTGAGAATCTACTGATCCTGCACTAGAGTGTAAAGGGTAGAAGTAGCTATACCTAAAGCTGAGGATATCTCTCTTGGCCCTGTAGGAAGACGTGAGTCAACCCCTGAATCTACAAGTGAATCCAAATATACATAACCTACATTTGTCCTCATAAGTAGACTAGTGTCGGTACCAACTCAGCTGGAGGAGGGATAGAGGATGAACTAGGTGAATCGGTGCCCTAAATGAATGTGTCAAACATTAAATCGTGCATATCAATCTTTCTCTACTTAGTCACATGCCCTGAACCCTTCTTTTTAAGTAGATAGATAGGGCCTTCAGGACTTCCCATGCTATCTCTCTCATGTTTTTCCACCTCATATGTCAGGCATAGATAAGTAATCAAAGAAGGATAAGAACGACTCTTTGTACCTTCCAAAATAAACTACTAAATGTGTTGCACAATGATCCACCCAACATTAATAGGAATCCCATCCATGATGGGACAAATCAAAAGTGCCCTATCAAGAGACACATAGGTCTCATTCCTTGAAGGAATCACCCTACTACAGATGATGCACACCCAAGTTTTGACTTTAGCTTTGAATTTTGAGGAATCGATCCGCTAGCTATTCTCAATCCATTAGGCATATGGCCACCATGCAAGTGTGTCACAAACCACTCTTGTCCCGCTTCCATTGCCCTTGTCGTGTGAATATCATTATTAACATCAGGAAGACCATAGTAATTATTGATCTTCGCAAAGTCAAAACAAACTTGATTGCCCCGGACCGTAACTACCAACTCACCAGAGAAGTTAGTTTCGGCGGCATCGGCATAGAACTCTCGAACCACCGTGTGGTTATGCTTGATAGGCTCATCCACGGAACACATCCATCCACTGGCCTCCAATCGCCCATAGAAGTCCGACATGTTCTCTTGAAGACTTTTTAAGAGAAGACCCCTCTCTTTTGTGATATTCTTTGTAGGGAGGTGGTCATCCAAATGATGGAATTTAGAAGACACAAACCGCTCATGATCAAAGATTTCATCTCCCATGATATTTTCTTCCATTTGTTCCTCCACTTGGTTGACGTCTTCGGCCATGCTTTTGCAAAAAATATACCTACACAAGATGCAAACATGTCAAATGAATGCAAAGGCACGTAAAGCAATGTATTATCAAGCAATTAGGTAAAAGAAATGAGTGAAAAAGGAATCGACTGAATAGAGGCGAAGCTACTATTTTTGGCAGTTTTATCTACCAGGCACATGACTCATCGCGATCGCGGGATTAGACGTCGCAGTCATGAGCCTCACCTTTTCAAGTCATTACGATCGTAGGATTAGATAGCACAATCATAGAATTTCAAAATTTAATACATTGTTATCGCAGGATGAGACATCGTGATCGTGGGATGAGACATTGTGATCGCGTAGAATACTTCAACCTAGAAAATATTTTTCACTTTGGCATTGCATCGAACAGGCCATTTTCAACTGATTTCAAGCCTAAAATTCACCTTTATTCAGTTAACACCCATTACACAACATTAAACTACAATACTTCTCTACACAATCAAGTTTTCAACACCAATCATGATCAAAAAATAAGCGAGAGAATCTACCCTTTTGCAAATAACTCACCAATTTCAAGAAAAGATCAAGAAAGGGGGAAGAAGACATACCTTAAGTGAAGAAAAAAAGCTTGAAGGAAATTCTTGCCTAAAATTAATTAGAGCAATTGATTTTACAGGGGAGAAGTTTTTGGGACATTTTTGAGAGTTTATGGGACACTAAAATGAATTTCAGAACTACTGCCTTTTTAAATTCACATGAGTCATCACGTTTTTGAGAGTTTATAGGAGCGCTCCTCGCAATCACAACAAGAAGTTGTTTTACCTTTCATGAATATGGCACCAGTCACTTGCTAAAGGTACTATTAATTTGGGGGATGGCAGAGCAAAAATGGCGATCCACCCAATTTCTTAAGCGCACCTAAGCATCCAAAAATTTGTCAACTCTTATTTTTGAAGGTGTTTCAGCCCAAACTTCAATCCCAATCAATTTTATACATTCAAACATGTTCTAAACACTACCACCAGCTTTGAAATTATGACGGTTAGTTAAAAAAAATCAAATCTAAACTACAAATCAAAAATGAGAAATTAAACTAATTTGGATACCACTGGGTTGCCTCCCATCAAGTGCACAATTTAACGTCGCGGCGCGACGCCAGGTATATCACCCTTTGTGTTTCCACTTCGAGGCAATGAACCTCCTACCCAACTTTGCATCATACTTTTATTTCGGATCCTTGGTTAGGGTTGAGAGAGTCACTAGGCCACCTGAGCATTGTTTTTCATTATTGTTGGCCCTCAATTAACTGACACTCTTGATTCCGTATGAACTAAAGTTGCCATAAATGATATTTTTGGTTCTTTTATGCAACTTTAGTATCATCACATTTATTCTGTCTTCTTGGATTGTTATTGGTTTGGATTTGTTTCAAAGGCCCAAGATATCCTCAGTGTCCACCACCATCCCTTTTGTTGTTTTTGTCACGATCCGAGCCTACACCCTTGATGTGGCCGGCACTCGAGAACCATTACTGTCCCTCAAGCGAACCCTCATCTTGGCTGACTACAAGCATAAGACTAACTCCAGCATACATAAGCATCAAACTGAAAGAAACGTTTAAAAACAGTTTACTGAATCTCAAAACTTCGCTGAATATACTAAGTATGAAACATAAGTTTTAAATAGAATATCTAAAATTCAAAGACTCTCCAAAACTATCTATCTATGAAGCCTCTACTATATATAGACGAGTGTCAGGACAAGACCCACGACTCCTCAAAAGAACTACTACTAACAACTCATAAAACTGGAGTACTCTGAAAGCAAGGAGGTCTCACTCATAAGAAGACGAGCGGATGAAGTGATCTCAACAGACTCTTATTAAGGATCCTAATAACCTGTAGCTGCATCATTAAAAGATGCAGGTCAAATGACATCAGTACATTAAATGTACAAGTATGTAATATAGCTGAATAACAAATAACTGAAAGAAAGGACTGGAATAGATAACAATGTACTCAAGTTGAATGTAAAGAAATAAAGGAGTTAAATCATTTAAAGCTTTACAAAATACTTTCTCATCTCTGAACTCAACATAATAAGTGATGTATAAAAATATACTTTAACTCTATTGGGAGATTCTCTAACCGAAAACCATCACTATGAGCTACGTGATGATACAGAGTCTCACCCACGCTGCCAGAACTGACCTATACATTGCCGGGGTATAGCACACCTCAACTAAGGAGAACCACCAAGCTATGCTTAAAAAGTAATAAGGAATCATCTAAAAAGTATGACCCTTTACCCATGTTGGCATACATGGTTTATGAGGACTTTGAGTTGTCTGAACTCATCCCCATATCGCTGCTCAATACTACTCCCAATAATATATACTCATGCTCATATGTTTAAAAACATAACTCTTCCTCTGGTTTGAGATAATTGCTCAAAATACCCTCTTAAAAGAGGTAACTGCTCTTGAAATATCTCTTGAACTCATAACTCATTTAGAAATCTCAGTTTCTCTTTTATCAATGTAAAAATTTATACCTCTGGGAATACATAGTCCCCTTATACTCTTACTCAATTCATACTTAAAAGCTCTTTCTCAAAAACATATCAAAATCATATTTTAATATGATCATTGATGACTCGGGAAGTCATACTACATAAACATTGATGGTATATCTTGATACCATATTGCTCATACATTGATGGCATACTCAATTGTCATACTAATCATGTTTTAGAAACTCTTTTCTCAAAACTCATCTTTACTTTCTCAAAACTTAGTTTAAGAACTCAAGTGTTGGCTTTAAAAACTTTTCAAAATTTATAACTCAAATCATAGGGTTCATGTGGAATTATAGACATGAAAGACTCAACTAAGGGATCTTGTCACACCTCGAGTTACCCCCAGGATGCGGACACGGGACCTAGGATCACGAGTGACCCAAAGCTAACCCTATTGGCATAACTTAAGCATATTATGATAACTGAAATAAGATAATTTTGTGCGGAAGCTAAAATATGAAATGATGGGGAATACCATAAACTATCTGAATATAGAAAATATGAGAGTTTAACAACATCTGAAAAGTCAAACTCAAATGCTAAAGTTGAATCTAACTATGTCTGAAATAAGCCTTTAACTGACTAGAAGTGCTGGGATATACCCCAGCTAAATCTAGCAAAACTGAAACTAAAGACTAAAATCGAAAGGAAACATGTATGTTTTCCTCGGAGAATGAGGACTCACCACTGATACTGTTGAGCAGAAGATCGGGAACCGATCTATGCGTGATTTGGAAGCTAAGAACCTGGACCTACATCACGAGAAAATGTAGCACAGAGTATGCGTCAGTACTTGAAAGGTACTGAGCATGCAGGATAGAGTAAAGCTGAACAATATAAACATAACTGAACAAAGCATATAACTGAGCAATGATATAAGATAAGTATGATACTATAATGGAAATACTGAACATGAACTAACTGAATGCAACGACCAAGTTTATAACATGCTGCGACTGAAATCTGACTGTACCTGACAATATGGTCAATGCAATAGAATCTGACTGTGAGGGAGCTACTAATAACCGACATAAAACCACATGAGCTAAATAGGAGTCTGATGTATACGCCCCATCGAGAGGACCCAATATACCCTGCTAGAGGTATAAAGGCATGACTGGCGTGATCACTAAAATGATGCCCACAGAGGGGACTTACATCCTACGGGGCACGTAGTTGTGGGACTATTCAGGTACGCTGAACCCTAGTCCAACTCGGTATTAAGTCTACTCCCAACTGATCATGTGAATAACACATTACGATTGAGTTTCTGTAATACTGGATAGCTCAAAATACTGACATGCAAAATCTGAGAATGCAACATTAATGTACTGATAATGAAACATTTATAACTGGGCATGTATATCTAAAATAACTGACCTAGCATATGTAATTCACGAACCAAAAGAACTACATAGCTAGGCTTCTGATTTTATGAAAGCATCTACATAAAATGATACTAAAATCATGATAATCTGAATAGGAACATTAAAGTAACTAATTCATAATGATCTGCTGAAATTTTAGAAACCCTAGGTCTAGATAATAAGAAGGGAATCAAGAATCTGACTGAATTCTAGGGATCTAATGGGCGAAAGGAACCCATTAGTGAAATCCCACATACCTGATAACGAATTCCACGGAAAAATATTTTGATTTCGGGGATGGAACTAATGAAACCTTGTTGCGTTCTTGGAGAGGGGTTTGGTCGACTCTTTCTCCTCTTTTGCTCTGATTTTGCTAAATTTTGGAGAATGGATTGACTAGGGTAAGTTTTAATTAAGTTACTAGGCTTAAACTGACAAAAACTATGTAGTTTAGGGGTTAAACGACATATTTTAGGAGTTCAATGCATAAGGAAAAGACCAAAAGACCCCTGACTTAACTGTTGTCGGGGCCACCGACGGTTCGTGGACTGACCCACGGTCCGTGCTTGTCAACCGTCGATGGGGTTCTGGGGCTCAGACCTGAAGGCCACGATCCACAAACGTGGACCACGGCCCGTGGTCTAACCTACAGTCCGTAGGTCCTGGTCGTGGATCATGCCTAAGCTGAATTTTTTTGGAGTTTTGGGAGTTGAAATCTGGGGTTTGACCTACGGCCTTGGACTATTCAGGTACGCTAAACCCTAGTCCAACTCGGTATTAAGTCTACTCCCAACTGATTATGTGAATAACATATTATGACTGAGTTTCTGTAATACTGGATAACTCAAAATATTGACATGTAAAATCTGAGATTGCAACATTAATGTACTGATAATGAAACATTTGTAACTGGGCATGTATATCTGAAATAACTGACCTAAAATGTATAATTCACGAACTAAAAGAACTACATAGCTAGGGTTCTGAGTTTATGAAAGCATCTACGCAAAATGATACTAAAATTATGATAATCTGATTAGGAACATTAAAGTAACTAATTCATAATGATCTGCTGAAATTCTAGAAATCCTAGGTTTAGATAATATGATGGGAATCAAGAATCTGACTGAATTCTAGGGACCTAATGGGCGAAAGGAACCCACTAGTGAATCCCACATACCTGGTGACAAATTCCACGGAGAAATCTTTCGATTTCTGGGCTGGAACTGATGAAATCTTGTTGCATTCTTGGAAAGGGGTTTGGTCGACTCTTTCTCCTCTTTTACTCTAAGTTTGCTAAATTTTGAAGAATGAATTGACTAGGGTAAGTTCTAATTAAATTACTAGGCTTAAACTGACCAAAACTACGTAGTTTAGGGGTTAAACGACGTAGTTTAGGGGTCCAACGCATATGGAAAAGACCCAAAGACCCCTGACTTAACTGCTGTCAGAGCCACCGACGGAACTGACCGACGGTCCGTGGACTAACTGACAGTCTGTCCTGGTCAACCGTCGATGGGGTTCTGGGGCTCGGACCTCAAGGCCTGGTCGTGGGTCATGCCTTAGCTAAATTTTTTTGGAGTTCTGGGAGTTGAATCTGGGGTTCGACCTACGGCCCTGAACCACGGGCCATGTTCTGACCTACGGTCCGTAGGTCCTGGCGTAGGTCTGCCCTTAGCCAAATTTCCTGGACTTTCTGGGGAGGAGCTGCAGGTGGCCATCCACGGACCCCACCTACGGTCCGTGGGTCAACCTACAGTCCGTTGGTGGCACCTGCAACTTCTGGAATTCTGCATTTCTGTTAGTTCTAGCATACGGGGTGTTACAGATCTTAATAGCAATAAGAAAACTCGGTACTCAGAACTCAAGACTCAAGAACTCGAAACTCATAACTCACCGATATTTCTCCTCTCAAAAATACTCAATTCATAGGGTTCATGCTGAAATATAGACATGAACGAATCAACTCAAGAATTTTAATGCATAACATATAGCAATTCAATAATTAGGAATAGAATTTTAAAAAGAAACAGGAACTCAAGAACTCAAATCAACTTATCTCAATAATACTCAAATCTAGGGATAGAATCATAGATTACTCTTTTATTGATTTTAAAGTAGATGTAGCGTGTTAGGACGAACTATTCAACCACTATGATAGCCTTACATACGTGGAAGAACAAGGTTCTTGAAGAATCTTGAAAAATCTTGAAGAAGAACTTGATTAGAAGCCTTGAAACCCTAGCTTGAAGGTAAACAATCAAGAAAACCTTTCTTGAGATTTCTTGAATTAATTTCTTGAAACTCTATGGCCAAGAATTATGATTTTCATTAGCGATTCATAATTGTATGGAGGAATTTGAGTTGAAAAGAATGGAATTCTTGGAGAAAAACTTACCTTGAAGAAGAATCTTGAGAATCTTGAAAAATATTGAAAGAATCTTGAATGGAGTCTTCTACTTTGATTTTTACTTAGGGTTTTTCCTTAAGGTTTGAGAGAGAAGAGAATGATGGATTAAGAGATGAAAATCTGATTGTTTTGGGTCTTTAATTAGTCAAAATATTCGTTTAGGGTTTTCTTAGAGGTAAAAAGACAAAAACAACCATTTTTAATGTTTTCCCGTCGGCTAATTCGTCACTGCACTGTATCAAGTTACTAAAATGGTCATAACATTTTACTCAAAATTCAAATTGTTGCGAAATTAGTGGCGTTGGAAAGAAAATTCAAATACCTTTAATTTGATAGGTTATGGGCCACGTAACTCTTTATATTCTAAGAGATATGGTCGTTTAAGTTGACCCAAGTAAAATCTTACATCAAAACTTAATCGGTAAGGAAACTTTCAACTCAACTTTGTGCTAGGAATTTTTAGTGACCTTAATTGATATCCAAAATCATTCTCACACTAAAAAAAATTACTTTTACATATATGAGCAATTTAAGAATAACCCGATAAGACCTTATATCAAAATAAAGAATACTTCGGGCCTTAGCTTAGAAATTTTTGGGGTGTTACAGTTTCCGCATTAGCTTCCAAAGTAGTGATCTCAAACTCAAGTTGTACCATCTCATAGCACCTATCTAGGTGCAAGGCATGAGACTCCTCTTCGCTCCTATTGAACATTCGATAAGGAGTAGTATCTACCTCATCTCTTGTTCCCACCATGGTCCTAAGAGTTGCGAGTTCAAACTTGAAATTGACCGCCTCATGGCACCGAGTAAAGTGCATTTTGAGAAGTTTTTCCATTTCTTGGGAGAGTTGGAGTAGGTCCTTTTCACCCCAATTGAGATTTTCTTCCACGACCTTAAGCCAAAATTGGCTTATCACATTTGATTCACGACATGGAAATGGGTCGGTATAGGGCATACCACTCTCAAACATATGATCATAAAAAACTATAAAATCAAAACAAAATAAAGTAAAGACAACTATTCACAATTTAGATAGAAACAAGTAAACTAAAAATCCTATATCAATTCAATACGTCTAATTGATCCCCGGCAATGGCGCCCGTTTTCTGTAACACTCAAATTACCCTCAAAACAAGTTTTAAGAATAAGTGATTGTCATCAATAAAACTACCCAACTAAGAGTTAGGGTCAAATTCTACAAGGAACAATTTTTCGGCAATCGAAAAGACAGAGGATAAATAGATACCAATTTGAATCTAAACATGCAACCTACAAGACTATCAAATAGAAAGTGATTTTGCTAAGAAAATAAAGGATTTGGGCAAAGACAATATCAAGAGAGGGATAATTGAGATTAGGAAATTTGGAACTCAACACTCATTCAACAATCCATTGTCATCTCAACACATGCAAATCAATCAAAGGTTGACTAGATCATTATCAATCAACACTTATCTCCTTTAGGTCTCAAAGTGCTTTATCACGAAATCTCCTTCAGGTTCAATTGTGTTCAACAACAAGCAATCCAATACTTTAATCTGAATCCTTATATTTAGCATTCAACAAAGTAAATCTAAATTATCTCCTTGTCTCAAATTTAGGAATCAAAGTCAAACATGACTATTAATCTAATTCTCCAGTTCACAAATTCTTATTCGAGCAATCCACAAAAACCGAAAGCTAGATTCAAGCATGCACTCTCAAATCATAGATTGAAGCATGAAAATTAGATTAAACCCTAATCATGAAAGCACGCAATCACAAACAAAAGCATTCGAGTGAGAAATCAAAACTCAAATGAGTTGTCTATTTCTAGCATAAAACCCCAATCTCAATTTGACAATTTCTCCCATAGTTCTAGAAATTTAAAGCAAGGAAATAAAGAAAGAAATAAGAGATTTTAGTAATAAGAACACAATCGTCAAACCCAAATGTGAATTGTGAGGCAACTTGCAAGTCTCAATCCAAATTAAAATCTACAAGTATTTTTTCTAATCTAAGCTAAGAAGATGGAATTCTCTCTCTAGGATTGTTGCATACAAGATGGATACACGATGGATAGATGAACAATGACTGTTGGTGAGTGTGAAAAGGGGTTTTGGGATCAACTTGGTGAAATTCCCAATCTGCCCAGGTGCTAGGCGTTTTACCCTTCGTGGTCGCGACAACTAACTCATGCGGTCGCGAGGAGTAGTGTCGCTAGGAAATGTGATCGCGACCTCTGACCACACAATCGCGAGATCTAAATTTCTTGGGCAACACAATCACGACCTCTGCTTCACGCGGTCGCGATGAGCAAACTTCTATCAGTTCCACTTTCTTTTAATTGACCTCTTCTTGCTTCAATTCCACTTAATTTATTCAACCATATTCTTAATCAACTCTCCATTTCATTTTCCTGCAAAAATGAAGCAAACCACATTAATAGCACAAATTCTAAACTAAAGCAAGTCAAAATAACTATGAAAAGAACCTTAAATGAGTGGAAATCCACCACTCATCACTCACTCCCTTATTTTCTACACTTGTGTAGTTTATGGGTCTCGTTCATCCTGATCCTCCTCTCGCATCAGTGTCCGGGCTTGATTTGAGGAGTTTGTGAGGCACCTGCTAGTCATCGTGGAAGGCGTCACTTACTCTTGATTATGCCTTTCTACTATTCTAGGATTGTAGACATTCAGACTTGTTCTTTTATAAAAATTGTATATTGACCTAGTGGCTTGTATAAATGACACCAGGTTTTGGGGAAGGTTTTGTTGTGTTATTAATTCCGCAATTCTTACGTTATGTTTAGTCCTTATTTCCTTTCTTACTTCCGTATTTACCCTTGTCAATGGTTGTTTAGGTTGACCTGTCTTGGTTGGATAAGGCATGTGTCATCACACCCAATTTTTGGATCGTGATAGTTAGAACTTTTATCTCTTCATATCGTTGCATTTTTAAATTGTAAAGCGATAAATTTGAATGATCCAAACTCGATGAATGTAGTTTTCTAAAGCAATGAAAAAACTATCTATTGAGGAGGGGTTTCAATTGAATTGCATTCATTGAAAAATTATATTTTATAAATAGGCTAATCTTTTTCTAATATGTATACATTATTTGTCTCCCACACCAGGATTAAATTTATCTTTAACTATTTTTTGAATTTCTTTACTAAATATCTTGATGCTATTACTATTCAAAGTAATAGTTCAACAATTAAGAGGAGACATATAAACACCTACGACATAACAATTAATTTTTTAATTTCATTTTCCCATAAATTATTTGTCTATCACATTGCAGGAAAAAGTGAATGTTTTTCATTTAATTTAAAATTGAGTTTTTATTTATTTTAATATATCCTATAGTATTATATGAACAATTACACATATATTGATTTATGTGTGTCACATATTTGTGAATTTCATAATATAAACAAGTTTAAAGAAAAGAGGTGTGGAGTCTTCCACTCCTAAACATAAATTCAAAATACTTTAATTTTAGGTCAAACTGACTTTTATCTTTTGTAAGAAAAATATTATTATCTCAATCACAATTTAATGTCTTATATCAATTTTGTAGTGATTCTGATGGTTTGCATTAGATATGATATTTGACTAACTCTATGAAAACTATTTAAATTTATTTGGTCAAAGTCTAAAAATCAAAGTTGCCATGTATTATCCTTATAATTAATACACACTACAAAATATAATAAATGACAAAGGTAAAAGAAATAAATGATATATTTTAAATAAATTTCTCAATTAATGTCAAAATATCACTATTATCACAATAATAAAATTCTTCGCAATAATTGATTTTAAACTCTAGTTTGTTCACACCTTTGCACTTTAAAATTTTATCTTACCTTTTATTGACAAATAATAAATTTTCCAAAATTGAACAAACATAGTTTTTAAGAAACAGCTCAGCAATCGAGAGTGTACATATAAAAGGAGAGATACTATCTGATTCACTTCTTCATTTTAATTTTAGTTTTAAAAAAAATATATATAAGCAGTCAAGAGGAGACACTTGAATCAATATAGGTGATAAGAGACATCATTTTGCTTCTTCACTTACTTCAATTTTTTAAAGGGATAGATCAACAATCAAGAGGAACATATAAACGCGATTGAGACGGTATTGATTCACTCATTCATTTTATTCAATTCATTTTTGTCTTTTATTTTCTTGCAATAAAGGACTCGAATTATGTGATGGTGACTTTGATTCAATTCAAATCTTGTTTTGTTTCTCAATTTTTTGCCCTTGTGTTCATTTATAAATTTGCAGCTCATTTTAGCAAATGTCTTATTTTTGAATTTATAGACCATTTCTAATAAATTTTAAAACCTATAAATTAACAAGATTGACAAATGTTTGATTTCTCCTTCTTGCAATCCTGTTTCAATTTTTTTGTCTAGGGCATATCGAAAAAAATATCTCTACCCCAAAAAGGTTGTAGCAAAAGTTGTGTACATCTTTCTATTTTCAAACCCTAGTTTGTGTATATCTCACCCTTTTCAAATCCTACTTGTGGGATAATATTAGGTATGTTGCTTTTGCTGTTGTGTATCGATATTTATGAACAATCTCATTTAAATACAATGAGTCTTCCATCAATTTTTCCACAGGCATTCACTCAATTATATTTTCCAATCTGAGAACGAGACTTCCATCTCGATCTGAGAATGAGCGTCACCGGAGGATGATGCTTTCTTCATCCCTTATAATCATTCTTCTATGTTTCTCTCAAATCAAAAAGCTTTGTTTAGGCTCCCAGATCTATATGTAATATCTATTTCTATTTTTTTTTTCAAATCATTTTTACTTTATGAAATACAGTGTATATGTACGGTGATGATTAGGATAAAGTGTATGTAGCTTCAACGGCATATGTGTATATTAACCTAACTATTTTCCCTTTGTGATTTCTAGAATTTCATTACTCTTTAGTATGGAGGGAAGATCTTACTTTTTGTGAGCATGATTTATCAATTTGAATAATTAATTGATCTTGCTTTTTGTATTTCATTCCACAGTATATGTCCAATATGCTCGAAGCAAAAAAGAAAAAGAAAGAAGATGCTAAGAGGAATAAGAAATCTTATGGAGAGGATCAAGGGGACTCTTCCAAGAAAATATCACAGAACAAGCGAAAGCAAAAAATTATTTATGGTACGTAATTAATTCATTCAGCATCTTACACTTGACTTATGTTGATTATTATTTTCCTTGTTCACTTTAATAAATTAAAAGAGAATTAATGTCTTTCTTAATTTTAATCTTATTATTAAATAACTTTTTAAAAATTAATTGGAGTATTAGTAGTCAGAAAAATTAATTTCAATGTATCATTAATAACTTTTTCTTAGTAAAATGAATTTTTAACTAATATTGTTTCAAGGGAACAAGGGAAGCAATTTGCAACTTTCCATGAAAGAGAGGAAGGATGCAGACGACCATGAACAACAAATTATTCACGGTACATAATTTATTAGTTTATTCAACAACTTATAAATGACTTATACTATAAATTATCTTTCATTTGGTTATTTATGATTTTCAGGTGAGTTTGAGAGCCTTGGTGAAGATAACCCATTGGATAATTCTAATGCTACCTTAATAGACAATAACATTGACAATATGTGTTTGTATCCCCTCCTTCATGCTTGCGAGGTAATTGTTCAGCACTTATGTCTATTTATTTTTTAAAATATTGAGCACGGTTATTATGTTCCACAATATATTTTTCTATCTCCAATCATTTATTAAGAAACAATATGGATTTGCAGGAGTTAGAAAGTGAGAAATTCAAAGAATGCAGCGAAAGCAACATAAGACGGGATCAAAAGGATTCTTTTGAGGAGGAACTTCCTGACCAACAACAAGAAGAAAATATCGATGGTACTTAAGGAATTTTACATCTTACAAATTAAAATTATGTTAATTATTTGAATTTTTTTCATCGAAAGTAGAGAATTATCCTAAATTTAAATCAATGAGCGCATGGTAATTTAAACTCTTGCCCTAAATGGCACAAAACACAATGGTAGCCTAAAATACAGTCATTAGATTGAAGCATCAGTCCCACTGTTTGAACTTCTAATTTGTTTCACATTTATCATGCAATCTCACATATAATTTTCAGGCGAGTCAGATCTCAACAAAATTACATGTGAAGATGGTATCCCAGATAATTCTGATCGTATTATAAATGATAATATTATCAACTATGGCTCGAGACTTTTGGCGAAAGATGAAAATGATGGAAACTATCATATCACACAAGGAATACCGAGAAGTATCAAATTTCGTTCCATGGATAACCTTTATAAGGTAATTCATATAAAGCTTATGTATATCTTCTTTGTAACATCAAGTATTTTCAACAAGTTTCTAATATTATTCAACAATAGTTTGCTTTTTCTTTACTTTTGATAATTAGATATTTGATAAAATAAAAAAAATTGTTAAACTTATTTTGTTATCTCATCAAATTTCCTTTCATTCCACAGTGTACTTCCAGACTCTCACCAATTGAAGATGAATATAATTGGAATCGTCCAACTGAAGAAGACCCAAATATGAATCATTTAGCAAACGAAGATTCAAATTTCAAAACAAACGGAAAATAATGTTGGTTGTGAGAGAAAAGAGAGAAACAACGATGGAGAAAAGGATGTTGATACTTCTCCCCCCTAGGCTCAAGATACATTTTAATCATTTCTTTTAATCCTATCTCCAAGCTCAGGTTGCCTTTTAATCGTTTTTTGAATGTTGAATTTTATCATTTCATGTAAAACTTTAAATTTAAGTCGCCTTTATAAACTTTGTCAATTACTTCTTCAGTTCTTCTTTATTAACTATCTTTTATTAAGGTTTATTTTAAAAATTATCAACAAGAACGGTGTGATCTCTCTCGAGTAATAAAAGATCACATTCGATATCAACGGTCTTTAGAAAACAACCTATCTACCTCTACGAGATAGTGATAAGGTTTGTATACAATCTATCCTCCCCAAATGCCACTTAGTAGATTTCACTAGGTATGTTATTGTTGTTGTTGATAGTATACCAAATCAATAAAGGTAAGTATTCTCAACATCAAAATGCTTGTTCACAACTAGTTTATGTATTCATAGAGTCTAAATAGCTCACACAGCATATAATAGATCTTCTTTCCTACAATTCAACATAATGATCTTCACAATAACTAAATAAGCAATGGACGACAAGAAGACACCAGCCATGAGTCCTTATAAACAGCCTCACTATAATAAATAAATGATTTAGTGGCAATAATACAATTTTCCGCTATATTGTATTTAATGGCAAAATTCAATAAATATGAGTATTTATAACCAATACTCTATATAAATGTCATTAAAGGTTTTAGTGACATTGGATGCAATGACTTTAACTCAATTACCGCTAAATGTCTCTTTTTGTAGTGTTTGTGATTAAAGTGTCACTGTCACAGCCTATATATGAATTATGAGGACGTGAAGGGATCATGGAAAAATACTATAAAAAGGATGACAAGATTACAGAAAAAAAAACATATTGAAGGTCCAGATAAAACAAGATTATATGCTGCTCCAGGATTACAACAGAAAAAAAGTTTGAACATGCCTACCCCAACCCCAATCCAATCCTTTTAACTTCCTATCTCCTATAGCTTCACCAGATTATAGGGTCTTGTTCTCCATTGAACTATAAATGGAGTTGATCAAGGAGCGGGGGGGGGGGGGGACACTAGGCAGGCTTCAACTGTCTAACCTATTTCACTTGTATTTTCAGTCTACTATAAGTATATTCAAAACAAACAATTCTGTTTTAATTTACACACCTCATGATAACATAGTTCACGCTCTTTATTTTTTTCTCACAGACTATTTTGTCATGCCGTCTACGAAAAACCTATCACTTCTCTCTTCAATAATTGAGTGTTTTCTGATGTTTATTTATTTATAATAGCTAAATATTGCTATTGATGTTATTGGTTGGTCTGCCAAATTCATAATTCCTAACTAGCATCTATGAATTAATCTTGCACACCAAATGAAGAGTAGTATATTTCTTCTATTCTAAAATAATACTATTAAAAAATGACTCAGTGGAGACTTGACTATTAAGAGTGTGATTGTTTTCCTATATAATGTTTCTTCCAGAGAAAGCAAAGGAATTACCAAGATCACAAATTTAGATATATAATAGCCTAAATAAAAAAGAATGGCCATGTCCGCGGTTGTAGAAACAGTCCTGTCCCACTTATTCTCTGCAACAAGCGGGATGATGTTGGTGGTACCACCACAGGCGGAGTCGGAGGGTAATGATCATGAAGACAGAGCAAGGCGAGATGAAAAAGTAGTCGAAAATATTATGAAGACAGCTCAAATGCATTTAGTTGTGGCAACTCTATTAATGACAGTGACCTTCACAGCTGGTTTTACAGTGCCAGGAGGTTTTGAAAGCGATACTAATAGCCCCAATAAAGGGATGGCATTTCTATTAAGGAGAACAGCATTCCGTGTATTTGTTGTTTCGGATGCCATCGCCTTTACATGTTCCTCTGGTGCTGTATTTGCCTACTTTGCCATGGCAGCAAATGCAATATCAGCTGTAACAGAGTTAACAGTTATTATCCAGCTTTATAATATGGCAATTGCATTGCAGATTTACGCGATGGCAGCCGTTGTAGTTGCATTTGCAACTGGTATGTATGTTACTTTAGGACATTCAGTTGGTCTCGCCGTTACTGTTTGTTTCATTGGCTGCATCTCTTTCATTGTGTTCTGCTTGTCTATGATTCTTCTTCCTGAAAAAAGGCCTACATAAAACCTGAACAGAGCTAGCAATGTATTTGATCATTCTAAAGATGCAGCTAACAATGTATTTGATATACTTTCGATAAACTTATGTTCTAAAGATGCAACAATGTGTTCGATGCTGCATATAATTTCCAGCTATGATCAACCTACGTTGCAAGTTTTTGCACGAACTTTCCCTATTTTAGGGTGGTCTTTAATTTTAGCCCCCTCCGAAGCAATGGCAGAGCCACCATATGCAAAGGGGTGATAATTGACACCCTTTCGTTGGAAAAATTACACTGTTTAGCCTACGTTAATAGTGAAGTCTCTGCTGAGCCTTTCTTTTAGTTTAGAATAGAATAAAAAACATTTAAATTAGTCTCAGGTTTCATCCATTTCACATGGTGTGGCCAGCTAGCTTACATTATTAGATGTTGTTGGCTTGCATCTGGAGGCCAAATTAAATACTTCTATTATAATTATATTGATTTTGAGAGTCCCTTCATCAACCCATATATGATTTGTTTTCTTACAATGTATTTGATTATCAGTAAGATTAAAATGACTTTTAGTGATGTAAAACTTATGAGGTAGAGATGTACGGGTAGAGTGATGGTCAGTCAAGAAAGCTCACGTCCAGAAGATGAAGATAATTGAGATGAGGATGCTTAAATGGATGTGTGAGCACACTAAGAGAGATATGATTAGGAATAAAGTTGTTTGGTACAAGGTGGGAGTGGCTCCATGCCGGACAAGGTGAGAAAAGTGAGGCTAAGGTGGTTCGGTCATGTGAAGAGGAGGTGTGAGCATGGGCGGAGCTACACTAGTTGGACACCCTTCGTCGGAAAATTACACTGTATTAGATGGTTAAATAAGACATTTTGGACAACCTTGAACAATAAAGTTTCCTAGTCCAATGGTTTCGATCACTCAGCCAAAGCTGAGGCATTTGCCACCAGCTTGCGTGCTTGTTTGATTCTCCCAAACTACATTTTTTTTTACATTTTCAAAAAATCTCCTAATTAATTTCTAAATCATAATTAATACATCTTTTATTTTTTTTAAATTCAAAAATAATATTATCTATTAAATTATTTTAAATTAGAGACTTGCAACTTAGAAAATTAAGGGAAAAAAAGTTTAGTGGCCAATTGAATTTTTAATTGATTTACTTTTAATTTTTTTTTTCTTTTCCTTAAAAATTTAAATAAAATTAAAAAATAATTATTTAATTTAAAGTTAATAAGCAAATCCTATTTCTTTATTTTTTCTATAAAGCTACTAAAAGTGATAAAGGCTCCATATAAAATTTCTTTTAATAAAACTCATTTAATTCTACTTTTTATTTTTCATATGTCGTTGTTCATCATCAGAGGTTCGTGAAATCTTGAAACATAAAAGGGATTTCATTCTAAACTGAATTTTGTCTTCTTTTTTTCTTTGTTCATTCACTTCCTATTAAATAAACATGAATATTAAAGCTAAATATTATGTAGTTTGATTTTAAATTTTTTGGTATATTTTTTTAATTAAGAAAATTAATTATTAATGTTACGTAGTTTGATTTACAAAAATTTAGTGCACCCATTCGATAAATTATTTTTATTTACATATGCAATTTTTGGACACCCTTCGTGAAATTTCTGACTACGCCACTGGGTGTGAGGGTACGCCAATTAGGAAATGTGAGAGGTTGGTTGTAGCAAGAGTTAAGAGAGGTAGAGGTATACTGGAAAAACACTGTGGGGAGGTGATTATGTGTGACTTAGCACAACTCCAACTTACTGAGGAAATGACTTTAGATAGGAAGGTATGGAGGTGAAGAATTACAGGGTAGAAAGTTAGTAGGTAGTCAGATTTTGGTCGCACTTCATGTGGGAGAGTAGGGGGATAGCCTCCTCCTTTTCCTCTTCTCATCATTGCAGTAGTATTTAGTGATTGAGTAGTCTCCTATTCTATGTGTCGCACTATTTGTTGTTTTATTGTCTTTGTGTCGTGCTATTTGGTTGTTATATTTTTCTTGCAGTCTATTTTTGATAACATTCTTTTTGAGCCGAGGGTCTATTGGAAACAGTCTCTTTACCCCATAAAGATAGAGGTAAAATTTGCATACATCCTACTTTCTCCAAACCCCAGTTGTAGGATTACACTGAGTGTATTATTATTATCGAAAAAAGAAAAAAGAAACATTAATTGTGACGAAGGGGAGGAACAATATAGTAATTAACAATCTTTTGTGGTCTCAATTTAAAATGCATTGCACAAAATATGGAATTTGTATCTTCAAAATAAGACGGGTTACGTACGATAACAACTAAATGTAACCTAATGGATGGAGTATATATATCTTGATGAACTTCATTTACCTAAGTCTTTGCATTAGAATATCTTAAAATGGCAGGCTGGTACATGAACGTGCAGAAGTGTATGTGTATCTTAATCAAAGCCCTTTGATGACTATTTGTATTAAAACATCTTAAAATGCATGCCTATGTGCGGGGTTCGAGAATGGGCCGAACCACAAGGGACTATTTTGTGCAGCCCTTGCACTTTTGTCAGAGCTTGTTTTCATGGCTTGAACATGTAACCTCCTAATCACATGGCGATAACTTTACGAGTTACTCCAAAGCCCCTACGTTTCATGAATTTGTAGAATTAGTGTATTTCTTAATGAAGTCTTTGTGGAGTCTTTAAATTAGAATATTATATGGGGTGGGCAGCTGACTTTATTGATATTAACAAATATCCAAGGGAAAAAAATATTATAACTCGACTTAGAGATGTCAAGTTGGGCCACATGCATCATGTGAAATGGATGAGCCTGAGATTTGTATATATTATTACATTGATTTCGAGAGTGGGATCAGTAACCCTACACCAACCCTGGGTGACTAAGGTCCGAGTTTGATAGAATTTAGTAATTTCGGTTTGAATCTTGCATTTGTGTTTTAGAAAATGCATTTAAATAGTTCTATTAAAGTAGCACCAACTTTGACAGAATCATCATCAAAGCTTATAATGTATTTAACAAACATGAAAAAAAAGAAAAATTAATTGTGACGAAATTGGAGGTTCGAAGAGAGCATGAAAATGAAAGGGAATTAAGATGAAGATTGTGTTACCCACAAAATATCACAACAACAACACACCAAGTATACTCCCACATTTGTAAGCAGTCCATATTACTACCTCAAAAGTCTAGAAAAGGACATAATATAAGAATAAGAAACAGTAGGTAGTACCAAAACAATAGATAGTAACAGAAACAAGACTACGACCAAATATCATTGGTGACAAACATTAGAGCAGTAAACATCAAATTTTGTTGGGTCGGAAAATAAATACTAGTACCAAAATGAAGCTGAGTGCTTCTTTTATTAAATAATAAAAATCTCATGTACCAATGGAGTACATGAATGTGAATCTTAATGAAGTCTTTGCTAAGTATTTGTTTTTAGGCTTAATACATAATCACCCCTTTTAACTTGTCAAGATATTTCATTTAGACACTCGAACTAAGTCATACCCTAATTGAACACCTCAATGCATAATAAAGTGTTTCAATAAGACATTTTTTGTTCAAATTTTGAAAAAAAAATTACGCGTGTTTTAATTCGTCTATTATGTAGTTAAGTTAACTACATAAAATATGTTGTCTCCTTTAATTATATGCAGCAACCTCTTGTAGAAAACATCTTGGGTTTTTACGGCTTATTCAGGCAAATGCATAGAATTAAAGGAGATGACATATTTTATGTGGTTAACTTAACTACCTAACAGACAAACGGGAACACACACAAAAAAAGAGTTTCAAAATTTAAATCGAAAGTGTCTAACTGAAACACTTAATAGAAGTCACGGTGTTCAATTAGAACAACGCTTAGTTCGAATGTCCAAATGAAATAGCATGGCAAGTTTAAGGGGCCAAATATGTATTAAGCCTTGTTTTAAAATATCTTGAAATGCCTGCCATACCGGTCCATGAACTAGTAGAAGTGTATATCTTAATGTAGTCTTTGTTGAGTCTTTATGTTAGAATATCTTAAGATTTCAGGCTGCTCAATTTTTATATGGAATGGCCAGCTGATATCATTGACATCAGGGGCGGAGCTACAACCATCAGAGAATGGTCAATTGACCCTCCTTCATCGGATGATTATACTCTATATATATATATATATACAATTTTGAACACGCAATTGAATACTCTAAGTAAAATTTGTGATTTTGCCACTGATGCAACTGATGAAGAAGTGGAACTGGTGTTTTTCGCTAATTGCTTGCAACTAGTACTGCTATCGATTGACATTAACATGTCTCCCAAATATGAACTTGTGAGAGTTACATTGTGAGACCAGATTAAATTATTTAGATGATGTAATATAGTATTACATTGACTTTGAAAGTCTCAACATCAATTCTTCTTTAGTGCCCGTCAGACTAATTCTGGTTAGGAGTAGATTTGACAGATACTGAATATATCGCGAACAACAAAAAATCTGATAGTTGGAACTCAAATTAGCTACAGATGAAACTTACCAAAACCATAATGGCTCTCATTGGCTCCCATTTCACCATGTGACCGGCGGACGTTGTTCCTAATCCCCTTCCTAAGCATATGCTACTCAGTGATCTACAAAATCCAAACCGAAAAATCAGCAGCACATTTCCAACAAATTGAAACTTATGTTCTAAAGATGAAGCAATGTGTTTGATGTTGGACATAATTTCCAGCTATGATCAATTGTATCTTTTTCCTATCTGAAGTCCCTACATAGATGAAGGAGAGAAAGAGAAGACAAATATGATAATAGAGACTGGAGAAAGGGAGCAGATCATTTCATCCAGCAAAAGCTTACTACATATATAGATACATAAGGTGGTGTCAAATCCCTTAAATCCTGAAAATTGACTCCCTATTTTGTGCTTAAATCAAGTTCCACCACATATTACAATATCTTCTACATTTTAGAACTTTGTATTAAAATTAATTCAAAAGTTATAACAAAAAAATATCAAGACAAAAGTACTAACATGACACTTAGCATCACATACAAAAAAACAGCAACCTTCATCACTCCTCCTTGATGCAAGTGCTGCTGGATACTCCAAGCTTAGCTCTAAGAAGCTCAAATCTTTATTTCTGCAGCGCTTTTGTAAAAATATCAGCTAGTTGATCATCACCACAACAATACAAAATATGAACTTCATTTTCCCTTTCAGCTTCTCGAATGGAATGGTATTTGATTTTAATGTGTTTAGTATTTCCATGAAACACTGGATTCTTTACCATGGCAACAACAAATTTGTTATCACAAAGGACTTCAGTTGCTTTGCTTGGATGAAACCCCAAGTCAATCAAGATTTTTCTCAACCATAAAGCTTGATTAACAGCACCGGAGGCAGCAACGTACTCTACTTCAGCTGTTGATTGAGCCACGGACCCTTGCTTCTTTGTGCACCAGCAAATGACACCTGATCCGAGAGTGAAACAATATCCTGAAGTGCTTTTCATATCGTCTTGCGACCCAGCCCAGTCACTATCAGTAAACCCCAACAATTTCATAGATGTGGTTCTTTTATAAAACACACCATAATCAATGGTACCTCGAATGTACCTCAAAATTCTTTTGGCTGCTCTGAGATGAGTTTCAGTAGGTAAATGCATAAACCTTGATAACACACTTGTTGCGTACATAATATCAGTCCTCGTTGCTAATAAATACAACAAGGAACCAATCAAACTTTTATAAATTGAAGCATCGACCAAACAAGACTCATCCTCCTTCATCAGTTTCTCTCCTTGAACTGCAAGCGTACTTACTGATTTGCATTCGTCAAGTCAAAACTTCTTCAATATTTCGGTAGCATATTTCTTCTGAGAAACGAAGATTCCTTGATAAGATTGATTAACCTCCATTCCCAAGAAATAAGTCATTTTTCCCAGATCATTCATTTCAAAGACCTTCTTCATTTGCTCCCTAAAGTCTGTGATAGACTGTGTGCTGCTGCCAGTCACCAACAGATCATCAACATAGAGAGAAACTAGGAGAAAATCATCATTTTGAAGTCTAATATACAAGGTTGTTTCATTGCAACTTCTCTTAAACTACAAATTCAGTAAGTAGCTATCGATCCGTGCATACAAGGCCCTAGGTGCCTGTTTCAAGTCATAAAGAGCTTTTCTTAACAAATATACTTGGTCTCCAGCTCCTCTAAAACTTTCAGGCTGCTCTACATAAATTTTCTCTTCAAGGTACCCATTAAGGAAGGCGGACTTAACATCCAATTGAATCTTATGGTTACTTGTCTTAATGTCTTCTAATTTTTGGGTTATTTTTTCACTTCCTTTTATCCATGGTGTTGTTTTTCTTATTTTATTATTTACTCTTTTTGCTCCTATTTTATGCTTACATGGTGTAGTTAACCACCAGTGTGTTTGGGTTATGGTATGTGGGTATAGCTTATCTAGGAATGGTATTCCTATGAGTATATCTTTGTTATTAAATTCGTAACTATATATTTCGCCTATTGTTAATATTTTATCCCATATTTGTACTTTGATATTTTTTGCTTTATGTGTTATCATGCTTCCTTCATTATTAAATCATGTTATTACTATAGGTGTTAGGTCGAATTGTAGCTTCGATTAGCATATTTGAGTTATTTATCATATTCGGCTAAAAGCCTTATGATATAGTTCTTGTTCTATGATAGTTTTGCGGATTATTTCATTTATGTCGTTGTTCATAGTTCTTAAGTATTTAATATCTTGAGTGCTTAAATACAAGTTTAAGGATAGTTTTATTAAGTCTTGTAGTTTGTCTATTTCTTTCTTTATTTCTACCCAACTTTCTAGGTAATTTTGGTTTATCATTTTGTATTATAGAATGTTTTTCTATAGTGTCTTTCTTCTAG
>JAJONR010003435.1:0-76373 GCA_029582245.1 Solanum etuberosum | reverse complement strand
GGGGGGGGTTGCGGGTATATGTGATTTCATGTGGGTTCAAACTTAATTTTAACTTCTTACATGTTATAAGAGTGATAGAGCATTATTTATTAAAATAATTTCTTTAAAACTACTAAAATATTCAAGATAGTAAATGAAAATGGTACAATAAAAAATAATACAATTTTTTATATGTTTCCAATGACCTCTATAAAATAAAATTTTAAGTCACTATCCTATTAAATTAATACAACTTAATGAAAAATGAATTTCTTTTTATGAATTTTATTTTTATTATCAAACTTAACTAGAAAAAGAAAATATTAAAAAAGTTATGCGGGGCAGGTTGAAAATGAAAAAAAGTTGTTATGTGGGGCGGGGCGGATTAAAAATTATGCGGATTAAGCTCAACCCACCCCAACCCCACCCCACCCCGCACCGTCCCATTGCCATCCATAGGGGCTTATCACAAATCTCCCAATAATGCTTGAATTCAAGAAGAAAATTGTATTTTCTTGTTACGAAATTTTGCCAATAACAACAAGTTAACTCTGTTTTAGTAATGGAAGTACCTAATTGAATTGAAAAAATAAGCACATCCAGTCCAAGAATCTCTGTTTGGTCATCACCCACAGATTAGGTTTTTGTCGTGGCATGGTCTTCATCCGCCAACATTCAAGTCGAAATTTAAAGATACAAAGGAACGAATTGATGAAGAAGATGAAGTTTACAATCACACAATTAGTATAGTTTATGATTTCGTTATTTTAGGAAAACTTGTTAGAGTTGATACGCAAGGATCCTGTAAATCTGTTTGGGTTGTTAATTATTCATCAATTTCTCATTTAATTAAGGAAATAAGTTACACCCCTTTAATATAAAGTAATAAATTGTGTATCTCGACTTTAAAATCGATGGATACATGTATCTCACGAGTAATGATACATGTATCTCAAGGTCGAAATATTTGAAACTTTCAAATACAAAGGAAGGAATTGATAAAGAAGATGAAGTTTACAATTATATTGTTAATTATTCATCAATTAATCCTTTAATTAAGGAAATAAGTTACACCCTTTTAATTCAAAGTAATAAATCGTGTATCTCGACTTTTAAAATCGATGGATACATATATCTCGCGAGTAATGATACGTGTATCTCAAGGTCGAAATATTCGAAACTTTAAAATACAAAGGAAGGAATTGATGAAAAAGATGAAGTTTACAATTACATTGTTAATTATTCATCAATTAATCCTTTAATTAAGGAAATAAGTTACACCCCTTTTATTCAAAGTAATAAATCGTGTATCTTCTCAATTACTCCTCGAATTAAGAAAATCAGTTACAACTAATTAATTTAAATAAATAAAATAAGTATCTCAGTTTTAAAATTCGATAGATACATGTATCTCATGGATTCAGACTCATGTATCCTAAGCACGAAATATGGTAGATGAAAGAATATTTGAAACTATCGGAAATCTTAGTAATTATGACCTAAACTAGTGGGATTTATGTGTTGAGTTTTAAAAGGTGTGAATGGAAAATGAAGAGTTGTGACTTTTATGAAGAGTTGTGACTTTAATGAAAAGTCATGACTTTTATGAAGAGTTGTGACTTTTATCAAAGGTTGTGACCTTTCCGAAAGATTGTGACTTTTCCAAAGGGTTGTGACATTTCTGGTAAGGCACAATAAACACCTTTTCACACAACCATTTGTTGTCTATAAATAGAGGAATTTCCTTTCATTTTAAGAAAAATGAATTTCTAGACTTCTTCTACTATTAAATCTAGTATTCTAAGTGTACTTACTGTCGTTGAGTAGTTCGCTGATACCGTGGGTATAGGTATAGATACACCGATGAGTAAGATCGTTTCATTCTGGGAGGATATATTTCATTAAACTCGGGTACTTGAGGGGAATAATTTCCTTAAGGGGACACTGTGCATTCAATGGGCTCGATTTTCTTCTTTGAGAAAAATATTTTGTATATTGTTTCTAATTTGTTTCTAGTTCTATTTTCTCTACTGGTTTTAATTTTCTAGTTTTGAAAATACTCTTTAAACTTTGTTGTTTCTTATCAAGTTTTTCAAAGTTTTTGTTCTAAGTATCTTAGGAATACAGGAGGAACAACAATCTTAAGGAAATTATTATACTGTTGGTATTTCTTGTATTCTACTGATTGAAGAAAACAAATCATGGAAGTAGAAGATTAATGCACTTTTTCTCCAGAATTGGTGCCTTGTTTAGCAAGGTCGAAGTGAGAATGTACCAGAAAAATGGTGGTATTCCGATTAAAGATTACGCCAGGTAACCTTCTTATTATTTATCTAAGGAGGAAAATAGTTTCTAAAAGTTAACTCTTTTGATGTTTATCATGTGTGTCTTTGGAAAAAGATCTGCACATCACATGTTTTTGAATGAATTTTCTTTGGCAAATAGTGTTGCCTTTAAAATTCTTTAGTTTGCAGAATGAGATATGCATATTTTAGTTTGATAAGATAGTATGTCAAAATGTTATAGTTGGAAAGCTATTTGAAAAGAAAGCATATCTATGTGATAATCTAAGAATATATTTTATTATGTTTGGAGACTAAAAAACTTTGGTAGTTTTGTACTCCGTGTAAAATTTGATTGTGTCTGATTTTTGTAGACTAAAAGCTTTTGTAGTTTTCTACTCTGGATAAATTAGACTGTGCAATTAGTTTGAAGAATATGAATGTAACACCTCGGTCTTATAAAGGGATAATTTTAGAAAGAACTAAATTAAAAATAACCAATTTGAGATAAGTGCAAGTTATTCTTAAATTGTGACTTTTGGGTCAACTTCAACCGACCATAACTTTCAGCACATGATGAGTTAGGAAATTCATCCGAATTAAGGAGGGGTATTTTGGTATTTTTCTTACCCCACTAGGCCTACGCATTTTGTTCACCCAATTAGGGGTCAAAGCTGAATAAAATCAGTTTTCACTTAAGTCTAAAGCGTTCAAGAAACTAGGGCAAAGTTCAAGAGGAGAAAAGAGGAAGTTTTCAAGAAATTCTTCAAGATTTCGGGAAAATCACCAAGAATTGAGTTCTTTCGAGGTATGTAAGTTTTCATAGTGATGGGTTTGTTCACCCTCATGCCAATCATGAGTTTCCAATTTCGAATTCATCCATGAAATTGAGTATATTGAGTTCTTTGAGGTTTTATGCTCCATATTTTGATAATGGGGTTTTGTTGAGTTCTTGAGGTGAGGATCTTGTGTTTGAGGGTTGTTCTTGAGGAATTTTGAGTGGATTTTCGTTTACTTGTGTTGGATTTACGAATCTAAGGGAGTTTGGAAGAAATCAATCGATTCTAGGTGAATTAGGACCAAAAATCGAAGAGGAAAAATTCATCGGATGTTCTGGGTAGAGAGTGGGGAAGCGCGCCATTATGGTGCCTGCCTGCAGTGTGCCCGAAATGGGAGTCTGAAGTTTGGGGCTGGCGCTAGGGTCGCTTTCCCCCGTTCCTTTTCTGTCGTTCGTTCCGTCTGAGTTCTTTTAAATAATATCTTCGGTCTCTTCCTAATTATATCTATCCAAACTTCATCTAATCATTGAGAAATCTTATATATCCTAATCATAACTCTTGAATTCACATTTCAAATTCAGGATAGAGTTAAGAGTAAAGTTCGAGGGAGTCCTTTTGAGTTGTTTTGAGAAGTCTTTTACAATTACTTATAACTTGTTTTAAGACTTGAGTAAATGAGTATGAGGATGAGGAGGGTTGGGTTCATTTTTCAAAATGAGTATGAGGGGACTAAGTATTCCCAAGTATATAACATTTTTTACATCTAAAATGAGAGAAACACTAACTTCTAAACGAGTTTATGAGGAGTTTTGAGCATCATCTCTTTTAAGAGAAATCTTTTGAGTAATTATCTCAAATTGAGAAGGAGTTATGTTTTCTTAAATACATATGAGCATGAGTTATATATATATTATTAGGAGTAGTATTGAGCACCGATATGGGGATGAGTTCAGACAACTCAGAATCCTCATAAACCATGTATGCCAACATGGGTAAAGGGTCATACTTTTGAGATGATTCCTTATTGATTTTAAGCATAGCTTAGTGGATCCACTTAGTTGATGATGTTTTATACTCCGGCAAGGTATAGGACAATTCTGGCAGCGTGGGTGAGACGATGTATCATCACATAGCTCATAGTGATGGTTGTTGGTTAGAGAATATCCCAAATAAGAGTAAAGGGTTTATTATTGTATTTTCACATACATTGAGTTATTATCTACCGTTTAAAAAACTTTCTTTATACTGCATCTTTATTGTTGCTTTTATATTGAATTGAGTTGAGTATCCTTGAGTTGAGATGAGGTGAGTATGTTCTTTTTTTTATCAGTTCAAGCTTATGTTCATGCTTTAGCGTTTCCCTTGCATGCACGTACATTCAATGTACTGACTTCATTTGGCCTGCATCTTTTTATGATGTAGATACAGGTATTCAGGGTCATCAACAGGGGCACCGTTGATACCACTTGCAGTTCCAAATTTGCCTTGGTGAGCATCCTTGCTTCCGAAGGGTTACACATTTACTTTCAGTCTTGTTAGGTGTCGTGGGTCTTGTCCCGACTTCCATCATAGTTATTAGAAGCTTCATAGACAGTAGTGTTTTGAAGAGTCTTTTCCATTTCCATTGTTAATGTTTAAGATTTGAGTTGTCTTTTTATGGCTAGTTGAATAATTTAAATATTCTAAGTTATTTATCTTGAGACATTTGAGTTAATCTTTGCAAATTGAGGTAATATATTATTGAGTAGGTCTTCCGCTGAGTACTGAGCCAGGCCAAAGGTTCGCTTGGGGACCACCAATGATTCTCGAGTGCCGGCCACTCCCAGGGTGTAAACTCGGGACGTGACAAACTTGGTATCAAAGCACAGAGTTCAAAAGTCCTAGGGTGTCTATGAAGCCATGTCTGTAGAGTCCTGGTTATCGGTGTGAAGCACGCCATATATATAATTAGGAGGCTACAATATTTAGGAAATATCTCACTTCTTTCATACTCTTTTCGTGCGATAGAGTTCAACTCTATAAAAGTTTCTTTCTAATTCGTGCTTGCGCGTACCTTTCAGATCATGCCTCCACGAAGAGCTTTTCGAGGTCGTCTTGCAAGGAGAACTGTTGATCCACAAGATCAAGGGGTACCCAATGCACCAGAAGCTCAACCCCAAGGAGAGGTCACTATACTGAGTTTCGGAATACTATCCGGATGTTGAGTCAAGTTGTGACCAATCAAGCTGGTTAGCAAATAGTGGTTCGATAGTATGTAGCTGATACATTTAGGATCCGTGAGTTCTTGAGGATGAATCCTCCATAATTCATAGCGTCAAAAGTCACTGAGGATCCGGAGAACTTTGTTGAGGAGCTGCAGAAGGTGTTTGAAGTTATGCATGTTGCTGATGCTGAGCGAGTGGAGTTAGCTGCATACCAACTCAAGGGTGTTGCTAGGATTTGGTACGACTAATGGAAAAAGAGTAGGGCTGAAGGGGCAACAATTGTGAGCTGGGTTGTGTTTGAAAGTGCCTTCATGAGACATTTCTTTACCCGTGAGCAGAGAGAGGAAAAGATAAGAGAATTTCTCACTCTTAAGGAGGAGTCCATGAGTGTGCATGAGTACAACCTCAAGTTCATTTAACTGTCCTATTATGCTCCGGAGATGGTTGCTGACATGAAGAGCAGGATGAGTCTATTTGTGTTTGGACTGTCCCGCTTGTCAAGCAAATAGGGTAAGACTGCTATGTTGATAGGGAAACACAGACATAACAAGGCTTATGATCTATGTGAAACAGGTTGAGGAAGACAAGTTGAGAGATAGGAATGAGTTCCGCAGCAAGAAGGCTAAGACTACAGGTAATGAGTCCGGAAAACAGAAGACCAAAAATGCAAACTGGTCATCTTTTCAATAAAAGCCAACTGGACCTGTACTATCATCTGTTAGTGCACCTGCACCAAAGAACAGAGGTGAGTTCAGGAATCAGAATTTGCAGAACTCTAGAGCTCGACCTGCTCAATCTCAAGGTAGTGTGGCACAAGGGACCAACTAGACTTCTATATGTGCTAAGTGTGGTAGAAACCACCCAGGAGCATGTCGTGATGGCTCCACGGGCTGTTTCAAGTGTGGTTAGACAGGTGAGAGAGTACCCTAAGAACAGGCAAGGTAATGGTAATGGGGGCAATAACGCTCAATCTTCTTCAGCGGCTCCAGCAGACAGAGTTGCACCTAGAGGAGCTACTTCAGGGACATGCGGAGGAGCAAACCGTCTATATGCTATTACTAGTCACCAAGAGCAAGAGAATTCACCTGATGTTGTCAATGGTATGATCAAAGTCTTTACTTTTGATGTATATGCATTGCTTGATCCAGGTGCGAGGCTATCTTTTGTGACTCGGTATATTGCTATGAGTTTTAATATTCTTCCTGAACGACTTCTTGAGCCCTTCAGTGTTTCTACACCTTTTGGTGAGTCTATTCTAGCTGATAGAGTTTATCGTGATTGTGTAATCTCAGTCAATCACAAGGACACCATGGCGAACTTAGTCGAGTTAGACATGGTGGCCTTTGATGTTATTCTAGGCATGGACCGACTTCATGCTTGTTATGCCTCAGTTGATTATATTACTCGAGTAGTTAAGTTTCAGTTTCCTAATGAGCCTGTTATTGAGTGGAGGAGTAGTTCAATAGTGCCTAAGGGTTGTTTTATTTCGTACCTTAAGGCCAGAAAGTTAGTTTCCAAAGGGTGCAACTATCACTTGGTCCGAGTTAATGACTCTAGTGTTGAAACACTACCTATTCAGTCAATTCCAGTTATGAGTGAGTTTCCAGAGGTATTTCCAGATGATCTTCCCGGAGTCTCTCCTGAGAGAGAAATAGACTTCGGTATAGATATTCTTCTTGATACTCGACCTATTTCTATTCCGCCATATAGAATGGCTCCAGCTGAGTTAAAAGAGTAGTTGAAAGACCATCTTGATAAAGGTTTTATTCGACCCAATGTCTCACCTTGGGGCGCTCCGGTCTTATTTGTGAGGAAGAAAGATGGTTCTCTTAGGATGTTTATTGATTACCGCCAATTGAACAAGGTTACTATAAAGAATAAGTATCCCCTTCTGAAAATTGATGATCTCTTCGATCAACTTCAAAGTGCTACTTTTTTCTCTAAGATAGACCTCAGATCTGGCAATCATCAGTTGAGAGTAAGGGAAAGTGACATCTCGAAGACAACATTCAGGACCCGCTATGGTCATTATGAGTTGTAATTTATGTTTTTTGTCTTGACTAATGATCCTGCAGCGTTCATGAATCTTATGAACAGAGTGTTTAAGCCTTATCTTGATATGTTTGTTATCGTATTCATTGATGACATTCTAATTTATTCGAGGAATGAGGAAGATCATGTTAGTCATCTCAGAGAAGTTCTCCAAACTCTAAAGGATAAGGAGTTGTATGCCAAATTTTCCAAGTGTGAGTTTTGGCTTGAATCAGTGGCGTTCTTAGACCACATTGTGTCTGGTGAAGGGATTCGAGTTGACACTCAAATGATTGAAGCTGTACAAAACTGGCCCAGACCCACATCTCTCACTGATATTAGGAGTTTCATGGGATTGGATGGTAAGGTTATAGCTTATGCCTCCAGACAGCTTAAGGTTCACGAGAAGAATTACCCAACTCATGATCTAGAGTTGGCTGCTGTAGTATTTGCTTTGAAAATATGACGTCACTATCTCTATGGTGTTTATGTAGATGTGTTCACCGATCAAAAGAGTCTTCAGTATGTTTTCAGTCAGAAAGAGCTTAATCTCAGACAAAGGAGGTGGTTGGAGTTACTCAAGTATTACGACATGAGTATTCTCTATCACCCAGGTAAGGCTAATGTTGTTGTTGATGCTTTGAGCAGGTAATCTATGGGTAGTACTACCCATGTTGAGGAAGGCAAGAAAGAATTAGCCAAAGATGTGCACGGACTTGCACGTTTGGGAGTCTGTTTGTTAGATTCCAATGAGGGTGGAGTGGTGGTGATGAATGGGGCTGAATCATCACTAGTGTCTGAAGTGAAGGAGAAACAAGACCAAGACCCTGTATTGCTTGAATTAAAGGCAAATTTTCATAAGCAAAAAGTGATGGCTTTTGAACAAGGGGGATATGATGTGTTGAGGTATCAAGGTAGATTGTGTGTACCAAAAATGGATGAACTCCAAGATAGGATCATGGAGGAAGCTCATAGATCCAGATATTCAATCCATCCCGGTTCCACAGAGATGTACCGTGACTTGAGATAAGTCTATTGGTGGAGTAGTATGAAGAGGTGTATTGCAGAGTTCGTTGCTAAGTACCTGAATTGCCAACAAGTCAAGGTAGAGCACCAAAGGGTTGATTGTGTGACATATGGTTGTCTAGGTATACACCAAAGCTCGACGGTTTCAAGGATAACATATCTACCAATTGACCGAGTATATCTAACATATGTTCACTATGGAAAGTTCAAAGGGAAACCTACTTATCTATATGCAATTAATTCTTGTTTGTAAAGTATACACACTTGTCTTTTTCTTTGTCTTAGAGTCATTTCTCATTCATGCGGGGATTGTTGGGTTTTAAAAGGTGTGAATGAAAAATGAAGAGTTGTGACTTTTAGGAAGAGTTGTGACTTTAATGAAAAATTGTGACTTTTATGATGACTTGTGACTTCTAAGAAAAATTGTGACTTTTATGAAAGATCGTGACCTTTCCGAAGGATTGTAACTTTTCCAAAGGGTTGTGACATTTCCGGTAAGGCACAATAAGCACCTTTTCACACTACCCTTTGTTGTCTATAAATAGAGGGATTTCCTCTCATTTTAAGAAAAATAAATTTCTAGACTTCTTCTTCTACTACTAAATCTAGTATTCTAAGTGTACTTTACTGCCGTTGAGTGGTTTGCTGGCACCGTGGGTATAGATATCGATACACCGGTGAGTAAGATCGTTCTATCCTGGGAGGATATATTCCATTAACATCGGGTACTTGAGGGGAATAATTTCCTTAAGGGGACACGTGCATTCAGTAGGCTCGATTTTCTTTTTTGAGAAAAATATTTTGTATATTGTGTCTAATCTGTTTCTAGTTCTATTTTCTGTACTGGTTTTAATTTTCTAGTTTTGAAAATACTCTTTAAACTTTGTTGTTTCTTATCAAGTTCTTCAAAGTTTTTATTCCAAGTATCTTAGGAATACATGATGAACAACATTATGCAGTTTGCCCATAAAATAAACATTATGCACGCGTTGTGATACCACATACAACCATGTTATATCGCTTGCAACTGGTGATTTCTCCTGCCCAACTTATGCTGAGTGAGAGGTGATATGCGGTCTCGCATCTGGAGTTGCAGTCACATCGCTTTATCATATAACTATTTTTTTAGCAATCATTCTTCCTTAAGTTGCGGTCTGTAAACTAGTGATGTGGCACCGCATATGGCCATATGACCGCATCACTTCCTCTACATCAATATCAATTTCTGGCAACGAATTGTTTGCTTAATTCTAGCTTCTTTTTGCACTTTTTGACTTGTTTCTCTTCAAACACTTGTAAATCATAGAACTTTTTCCTTTGTAGCTAAAACGTCATAATTGTCACATTTCTCAGTTGAAAAAGCACAAAAATGAAAGCTTAAAGACAAAATAAGTAGAAAAATTACCCACTTATCAGTACTATTTATAATTAAAATGAAATTTTAGTTTGTGTCAAGAGAATTGAATAATTTATATAAAAAATTATTTTTATACTATTTATCTTTTATGTTTTCTGGCAAAAAGGACCAATTGAACTATTTACGGACCATAAAAAATAATCAAGATATGTGTCTAGTTAAATCATGACATGTGGATGATAGACATAGTAAAACAAAATGTGTGGTTGAATCATGTAGAGATATGTGAAACATGATCAAGGTAACAATATTACTCTGAGAGGTCAATGATACAATTAATCTCATAGGAATCAAATTAAACTGGACCAAGGCTCGGTACACTTAGAAGAAAAGTCAACGGCTAACATTAGCCATTATGAATTGTCCCACTAATGAAGCCATACATTACTCCTTAACTTACTCTTAAATGTCATTATACATGTTATTTATCACTAGTTATGAATATTAATTATAGACAATTTATTGACTTCAAAAAGTCAATTTTTTCCTTTTTCTCGAGCCGACTTCATACATTAAACTCTTGAGAAATCATTCCTATGATAGTTGTGTTGGGTTCGAAAGTGAGTAGGCATCATGCAGAAACTTATAATTGCATATCATATGCTTGATAAACTAGATGACAAAAACTTATACTAAAATCAAAATATTATTATATGAAATTTGGCCAATTGGCCCACATATTAAAAACTAATAAAAAGAAAATATTAAAACAGTTGAGGAAAAATTTCCCCATAAACTAAACTCTTTATTGACTACATTATGGATGTTCTTGTGTTCTTGATATGAAAAGAGGTGTCTTCAATTTATAGAGTTCCAAACTTTTCTTCTAAGGAAAGAATAACTCAAATATGGAAGAATATTATATTTTTCCTTTCAGGAAAAGTTGAAGCATTTATGACAATACTTTGATTTTCGTTCAAGAGAAAATTAATTTCAAATAAGGTAAGAAAAATCAGGGCAAAACCCTAACAAATCTCCCATTTTGGCTGGAATTTTCTTGATAAAAATTGATTCTTCTTCATATGAATGATAATCTTGTCATTCACACAGTCTTTCATCACTGCTGCTTGCCATGGTTAAAAATATTTAAAATATATTGATTAAAAATGATTTAAAAATATTTCATTTTTATTTTTTAAAATTGCAGCAACAGGAATGTTGAAAATATTGTTTAAACTTCTTCTCCACATTTAGCTTGGACAAAAATCTTCATTATCATCAAATTTGTTGCAAATTGGTTTGAAACCACTTGAATGCATCTTCAACCTCGTTCTATTGAATCATTGAACCATGTGCTCTGATACCATTTGTACCTTTCTTCAATCATGTTCAACCATTAAATTATTGAACCATGTGCTCTGATACCACTTGTTGGGTTCGAAAGTGAGTAGGCATCATGCAGAAACTTGCAATTGCATATCATATACTTGATAAATCAGATGACAAAAACTTATACTAAAATCAAAATATTGTTATATGAAATTTGACCAATTGGCCCACATATTAAAAACTAATAAAAAGAAAATATTAAAACTGTTGAGGAAAAATCTCCCCATAAACTAAACTCTTTATTGACTACATTGTGGATGTTCTTGTGTTCTTAATATGAAAAGAGGTGTCTTCAATTTATAGAGTTCCAAACTTTTCTTATAAGGAAAGAAAAACTCAAATACAGAAGAATGTTATATTTTTCCTTTCAGGAAAAGTTGAAGCTTTTATGGCAATACTTTGATTTTCTTTCAAGAGAAAATAAATTTCAAAGAAGATAAGAAAATCAGAGCAAAACCCTAACAAGTTGTAGGAGCACCACCTTATAAATCATTGATTTCTACTTTATTGAATATAATAATTTTGTTACATGTTAGATTAGCTTATTGCATTTGTTAAGTTTGTCCAAGGATATCGTCAACGTTGTCATCAGTAGAATCAGATTAACTCATATTATTCTAATTCATCATTTACTTAATTAATATATTCAATTTGTTATTAGTCTATTTATTTCTTGCTTAATTATTTATCTTTATTCTTTAAATCTCGCGTACAAATTCAAATGTATCTTTTTGGGGGAAAACAATAACTTTGTCATTCTTGGATAATGGGGAAAATAGTTCTACGATTTTTATCTTCGACATAATACATAAACACGACCGTTAACTTGACATCAACTGACAATTATAGACCTTTAACTTTGGGTGTGCTCAAGTATGCACTTAAACTTGTATAAAATTGAACAAATGGACACATTCGTCCTACATGGCACCCTACATGACAGTTTTGTGGTCTACATGGCACCAAAGTACTGTATTTGGTCATTGAAAGTCTCACTCAGAATAGCACAAGGCTATTATATATGCTGTGGTCGATGTCCACTAAATTTATTGATAAATTCGTGACCAAGAAAATTACTAGCGACTCATTTATTTTGTATTAAATTATTATTTATATACTTTTTATTAGAGGTGAATAAGATCGAATCGAAAATCGAGTTAAATTGAAAAAAAATAAACTAGTGGTTTGGTTTAACTTTGTTTGATGTTGAAAAAAAAATCCGACTATACTTGAGTTGGTTTGGTTTCAATTAAAAAAAGTCTACCCGAGACCAAACCAACCCGACATTATATATATAATTTTTAGAATTTATTTTATACATAAAAATATTTACTTTGATATAATTTATAAATATTTCTTATAGTTTTTATTTTTTAACATATTATTTCATGTTTAGAATTTTGAATGTTCGAATAAAGATTATAATCCATAAATATTAGTAACTCTAATAAAGCTCAAATCAAAATCAAATCAATACTAATGATAACAAAAAAAATAAAAAAAAATCAATATTAAGAATGACAATAATGTTGAATATTTGTTCTTTAATTTTACATTGATTTAGATAATAAAAGTAACTAAACTAATTTAGTTTTTCTTCAACGTTTAGTCATGTAATTACTACTTATTAGATTTATTTTTGCATGATTTAATACTTTTAAATTATAATCATTTTTATGACTTATTAATATGCAATATTTGTTTTATGTGATTTCATTAGTATTTTTGCTAATTCTTTTGTGTCATCACTCATCTCATATTTTGTGTTATTTTCTTAAAAAGTACCTTAGAAAGTTGTATTTTTAGTAGGACTAAAGATATATTTAAAGTACAAGTTAACTATATGTTTATATGAATACTTTATCGGAAAAACCTGAAAACTCGAGAAATCCAAAAAAAATCAAAAAATCCGTAGTTGAAAAATTTGAAGTTTGATTTAGTTTATAGATTTTAAAATCCTACAATAATAATTTAATTTGATATTTGAAAAATTATATCCATATAAGCGTCACGTTGGATAATAAAAGTAGGAACATGAGACTTAACAGCCCAAGAATAAATATGTAGTCAAGTTGGATGGTAAGAACAAATATATCAAAAACATACCAATTATAAATATAACTATTTTCTGAAAGTATAAGAGTAAATATAACAAACTTTTTAAAACTAGATTAATTATCAATATTGTTCGTCTTATCCACTAAATAAAAATTGATATTTGTTTATTGACATATTTATTATCCATGTTAAATATGGACGAATCAAATATTTTATCAACTTTTATTTGATCTATTTCAATATGTCTATATCCAATTCGTCCGTCTATCACTCCTAGTACAGAATAATTAGTTATAACATATTGATTTACAATCTTTTTAAAGCTGCAAAGGCATGCCTATAATTAAGGCACTAATTATATTTAGGAAAATTTACGTGACATAACAAACTAAGACTTTATACTTGCCCAAAATGATCAAAGTTTTAAAAAGTTATAAATTTATAGAATAAAGTTTGAAATTATAAAACAAATATGAGTGAATACACTTATTATTCGCCCGATTATTTGGAACTGATATTGTATATGTGTAGATACAGATAGGCAGCAATATTATATACACATGGATACACTTATTAACCATGCGAATATAATGCATTTTACTATTGTTACGCGTGCGGATACAATTTATTTTGCTTTAAAGATATTATATACGCATAAATACATTTATTTATACACGTGAAGAGAATGTATTTCATTATTATTATGCGCATAAATATAGTGAATTTCGTTATTTTTTGAAATCAAAATACTATTATATTTTGTAATTAAGAAAAAATCTCAGTGTGCATAGTAATTAGGAGCGAAACTATAGTTGTATACAATTTTTTTTTTATACCCCATCTGTTTTAATTTATTTGTCCTATTTAGACTTTGTATGTAATTTAAGAAAATAAAAAAACACTTAAATCTTGAACTCTTAAATTAAAGATATATGTCAAATAAACAAATTTGTCTTTGAAACGACTAAAGAATTATCAAAAGAAAAAAGAGACATTTTTTTTAACGGTTTAAGAAGAAAAGTCTGAACAAATAAATTGAAACGGAGAGGTTATATATTATGAAGATTGAATGAAGTAGTAGTTCCACATAGAGGTCAAGTCAGCTCAATACAACTTGCACGTCTTGAATTATTTGCTTGTTATTGACGTCTATGTTGCATTATTAATGTACGCAAGTGGATTAATAATTAAACACCTAGCTCCTTTCCCCAAATTATTAACAATCAACTATGTATAATATTACTATTATTATATAATTGAGCATAATACCTTGAATTTATGAGCTGACCAACAGGAGACAAGGACCTCAATTCCATGCTGTTTCACATAATTCACAAGTATTCATTGTATCTTAAATTTTAGATTGCAATAATATATCAATGTGTCCAAAATCTAATGGTAAATTGCGTTTAACGAAAGGTATCAAAAATGAGCTCAACTATAGATAATCTTGTTTGCAACAAATTTTAAACATACTGAAAATAAATCAACCACACAAATAAATCTGAAGAAATATGAATATTTTATTGATAATAGTGCGGGTACAATTCTGTCCCTCCCTTGATTCTCGTCTCATAAGATTTATCCATGATTCGAGGGCCGTTAGTGGCGTATTTTTCGAACTAGGATGATTTAGATTTGACCTCTATATGAATATTTCATGAATTTACGAAATATTCGAGATGTCTTTTCAAGGAAATATAGTACCATTTATATAGATATGAACTAGGGTTTAGGGTTGAGTAGCCTCCAAGAATCCTAATTGGAATTGAACACATCTTGTAGAGTCCCAACTAGAATTGAACACGTCTTGAATCCAGTAAAATTTCAATGTCTACAAATCTGTCCAATTTTAAGGGTTAGACTCAAGATAATTTAAATTGAGTTTTATCTTAACTCATTCAAGCCTTAACTCATTGCTAGAGAATCCTCAATTGAGCCCAATTTAATCTTCAATTTCAACTTGTTTTAAGACTCTTTCTTTGCATTGATGTAATGTATGTTCCTATATTAAAGGTATGAATTACTAACTATTTTATATCTTTTAAGATTTATCTATCCATTTGTAACTTGTTTTTTAAAATTTTCTTGAGTTGAAATTCAAATTGTGGTTATAAAACTTAAATAACAATATATTGAAATTATTGAGATTAAGCAGGTTAAATTGGACGGGTCAAGACCCAACTCGTTTTTAAGTCCATTTGAACCCAACTCATTTGAGCCCAAAGCAAATTTGAACGGGTCAGGACCCAACCCAATTTCTATTTCAACATATTTTAATACCTTCAATTTCAACCTAATCTGCCCATTTGACACCCGTACGTCTAATAAATGACCAAAAGTTTGTAGTCCACTTCTAGTTCTTGAAGTATAATATTTATTTTATTTGTGGATATAAGAATAAATAAAGTATAAATATATTGTGTATGTAGTATATATATACGTATATACATTGTGGTTTTTGGAGAAGTGCTAAAGAATCTTGTAAACAAATGTTAAGAAATGAGTATAGCGGACAACTATTATCGGAAAAAACCTGATTTTTGTAAGTTTGGGCTTTGTTTAGAAAACTTGAATGGGCCTAATCACTTGGATCCATTACTATAATTAGGGGTGTACAAAATCGAACCGAAAATCGAACCAAATCGCAAATCGAGTCAAACCGGAAAAAAAACCCGACTAGTGGTTTGGTTTGACTTGGTTTGGTATTGGAAAAAAAAAACCCGACTATATTTGGATTGATTTGGTTTTAACTAAAAAAACCAACCCCAGACCAAACCAACCCGACATTATATATATAATTTAAAAATTTTATTTTATACATAAAAATATATACTTTGATATAATTTTTAAATATTTCTTATACTTTTTCATAGTTTTTATCTTTTAATATATTATTTCAAGTTTGAAACTTAAAATTCTGAATGGTTCAATAAAAATTATAGTCCACGGATGTTGGTAATTATAATAAAGCTTAAATTAAAATCAAATTAATACTAATGCAAAAAGAAAATCAATTCAACACTAAGAATGACAATAATATTGAATATTTGTTCTTTAGTTTTACATTGGTTTAGACAATTAAAATACATAATCTAATTTTAATTTCCTTTAATATTTAGTCATGTAACTAATACTTATTAAACTTATTTTAGCATGACTTAGTACTTTTAAATTATGATCATTTTCATTATTACTTGTTAATTTGCAATATATTTTTTACGCGATTTCATTATTATTATTTTTGTTGGATATTTTAGTGTCATTAATCATATCATATTTTGTGTTATTTCCTCAAGAAACATCTTAGATAGTTGTATTTTGGTAGGACTAAAGAAATATTTGAAGTACAAGTAAATTATATGTTTGTATGAATACTTTATCGAAAAAATTCGAAAATCCAAAAAATCCGAAAAAACCCGAGGTTGAAAAACTCGAGTTTTATTGGTTTGGTTTGGTTTATAAATTTAAAAATCCAACACAAATAGTTTGGTTTGATTTTGAAAAACCTAAACCAACCCGGCCATGTACACCCCTAATTATAATCCATTGTCGTGATTGGCGGAAATGTCCTTGAGACGAGAATCCCTAGAAATTATATCTAACTAAAATAAATTGAGGCACCAGCTAATATCTTTTCAGAAATTATTGGTAGCCATTTAAATCGAGTTTGATGAATAAAAAGAATTGCTCTTTTTCTTGAAAAATCTCCCCTTTTTACTCTAAAAGAAAAGAAACATTGTACATGAATAAGAATAAAATGAAAATGTCATTAATGTTTTTAATGAAAGGTTTTCAAAACAAAATTTTATGGAAGTAGATCACTTCTAAATACTTCAAGGTTAAACGGAATCATATACTAAAGGGAGTTCACGTTATTCCAAATTCAACATAAATCACACAAAATGCATATAATATATGAAGTTGGTGAAGTGATATGAATAAACAATGAGGAAATTTTGCAAATAGCCACTAAAAATAATTTAATTAGGCTTCATAGCTATAACATGTAAATTACTATTTGTAGCTACATGTCAGAAGGAGGAGAGAGACGAGCAAGAGAGTGGAGAGAAGTGAATTGTATTTGTATATCTATCAAATTGTATATCAGGAACATAAGGCCGTTGATGTGGCACACTTCATAGATCAAGAATAGTATTTTTTTTGTGATTTTTTTTTGGCTTTTTGTCTCTCATCTCTCTATTTATTTTATTTAAATTAAATCTTTAACAACCTTTAAATCATTTTAAAAAATTAAGTAACTGTCAATTAACACACCCCTTCACCTTCCAATGATGAAAGTCCAAAAGACATCATTCTTTTTCTTACTTATATATCAATGGATGAAAAGATATCATTCTGCATAATCTCATTTTTACTTTTCTCAAATAACATTTTCTTGCAGCTTTTTTTTTAATATAACACTTATATGTAGTATCAAAAATAATTTATTTTTCTTTTTCTTTTTGGTTGTTGATTTGTTCTTTTTTGTTGTTAATGCAGGATACACATTGTTGGTGGAAAAAAAAATTCTACATATTGCTATATAAAGTTTGAGGGAAGTGAAAAATAATGATCTCAATATAATTGTGGAGTTTTATTCTTATCTTTTCGTTTCTAGATGATGGTTACACCTTTGTTTTCTGTACATGTACTGTGCAATTTGTTTATACTCCTAATTTCTTATTTCTTAAATTTAGATTTTGCTCTTTTATTTTTACTTTAGCAGGCTGTTCTAAGGGAGAGGTTCGTAGCTAACAACGAGTGTGTATTTATTTATTCTTGTTTTTTACATTTTTTCTTTGAATAATTTCAAAGATCTCTGTTCATGTTTATCTCATAATACTCTCATGATTTTGTGCTTTATGATATTACCTTATCTTATTTATTTTAATTTTATTGAAACAATTTCTATTTACTAATTATTATCAATATGAAAAATATGTTTAAACTAATTTGACTCTTGAGAATAACTTGCGAATCCCTTTATTATGTATAAAGAGAGAGAAAAAAATTGTGATAACATATAATGGCATTATGATGGCACACAAATAACAAATTTGAGGGGAGATAAGTGATAGCAAATGAGTATGAAAGAAAAATAAAATGCATAGTCATTAATATGCAGTAATTGTTCAATTTAATTAGAGATTAAAATGATTGTTGACACATTGTAATTATGTTTGTAAATATTTTAAATTAAATAAAAAAGAGGAGAGCTAACAAAGAATTTCCAATTTAATTTTATAACTTTTTAAATTTATTTTTTCTATCAAAATGAGAAAATATATCAACATTATCAAACATAAATGTTGCCAATTTATACTAAAAAATAAAATATACAAAGACGGTTATATATCAAGTTTACATTCCCAAAATATTACATCATTGTTATAAAATAATTAACTAAGCAAATTAAGATTAATTGCTAAATTAAAAAGAAGAACAAGCAACGAAAGAGAGTATTGTATTTCCATATGTATATATTTCTTCGTAAAATATAGTGGCTATTTATAACCAAAATGTTATGTACAAATGTATAACTTGGCCATCTAATTGGTCAAGTGATGGTAGCCCACCAATGGGTAAGTCCCACATGGCATGCACATTTGTTTTATACCTTTACAAGTGATGTAAGTCTTCAAATGGTTGGGGCCCACATGTCATCCATATTTGCTTTACAACACTTCCCCTTGGATGTCCATGTAAAAGAAAAATTGAAGGAACAAAAATATTCATAGACACACATTGTTTGCTGCCTCATTAAAAACTTTTCTAGGAAAATCCAGTGGGACAAAATCTAGACTAAGGAAAAAAGAGTACAACACGTATTTTACTCCCCCTAATAAAGACTACGATTCAGATGATTAAGTTTTCGCATTCCAATCTTGTGTACCATCTTCTCAAGAGTTGAGGCCGATAAAGATTTGGTGAATAAATCTGCTGGATTATCACTTGAACGAATTTGTTGTACATCAATATCACCGTTCTTCTGAAGATCATGAGTGAAGAATAATTTTGGTGAAATGTGTTTCGTTCTATCTCCTTTTATGAAGCTTCCTCTTAGTTGAGCTATGTATGCAACATTGTCTTCAAAGAGCACTGTGGGTACCTTGACATCACACTTCAAACCACATCTTTCTTTGATGAAATGTATCACTGATCTTAACCATACACATTCTCTACTTGCTTCATGAATAGCTATTATCTCAGCATGATTTGAAGAAGTACCGACAATGGACTGCTTTATAGATCCCCATGATATAGTAGTACCTCTGTATGTAAACAAATAGCCTGTTTGAGATCGAGTTTTATGTGGGTCTGATAAATAACCTGCATCTGCATGACCAACAAGATCTGCACTATCTTTTTTAGTATAAAACAGACTCATATCACTGGTCCCTTTTAGATATCGCAATATATGTTTTACTCCGTTCCAATGTCTCCGTATAGGGGAAGAACTATATCTTGCTAACAAATTAACAGGAAATGCTATGTCAGGTCTCGTAGCATTAGCAAGATACATAAGTGCACCAATTGCACTAAGATAAGGTACTTCAGGACCAAGAGGTTCCTCATTCTCTTCTTGAGGTCGGAACGGATCTTTACTCACTTCAAGTGATCGAACAACCATTGGAGTACTTAATGGATGTGCTTTGTCCATGTAAATCGTTTCAAAATTTTCTCGGTATAGGTAGATTGATGGATGAAGACCCCATTTGCTAAATGTTCAATTTGTAGATCAAGACAAATTTTTGTCTTTCCAAGATCTTTCATCTCAAATTCTTTCTTTAGATATTCAATTGCCTTTTGGACCTCTTCTGGAGTTCCAATGAGATTAATGTCATCAACATAAACAACAAGAATGACAAACCCCGATGTTGTTTTCTTAATAAAAATACAAGGACAAATGGCATCATTTATATAATCTTCTTTGATCAAATACTCACTGAGGCGATTATACCACATGTGCCCTTATTGTTTTAAGTCGTACAATGACTTTTGTAATCTGATTGAGCACATTTTTCAAGATTTTGAACTATATGCTTCAGGCATTTTAAGTCCTTCCGGAATTTTCATATAAATTTCATTATCAAGTGAACCGTAAAGATAAGTTGTAACAACATCCATTAGATGTATTTCAAGATTTTCATGTACAGCTAAACCGATGAGATATCGAAAATTTATTGCATCCATAACCGGTGAATATGACCAGGTCGTTGAGAGAATCCTTGTGCAACAAGGCGTGCCTTGTATCTTACAATTTCATTTCTCTCATTTCTTTTTTGTACAAAGACCCATTTATAGCCAACTGATTTAACATCACTAGGCATTTGGACTACTGGTCCAAAAACCTCATGTTTAGCAAGTGAATTCAATTCTGATTGAATTGCCTCTTGCCATTTTGGCCAATCACATCTTCGTCGACATTCTTCGACAGATAGGGGTTCAAGATCCTCACTATCTTGCATAATGTTAAGTGCAATGTTATAAGCAAAAACATTATCCACCATAATTTTTTATCGATTCAACTTTATCCCATTATCAGAAAAGCTTATTGATAGTTCTTCATTCACTTGAGACTCGGGGTCATTGATTTCTTCAGAAATATCTTGATTAATCAGATCTTGAATCTCTTCATGAGATTCTCTTATAGTGTCATTTTTCATACTTCTTTTTCTAGGATTTTTATCATTTGAACCCAATGTTCTGCCACGCTTCAGGTGTGTATGAGATTCAGAAGCTATGACACTATTAGATGGTCCTGTTGGAACATCAATTCAGATAGGCGCATTTTCTGTAGAGATATGCGACTTAGTTATTCTTTTCAAATCAGTAAATGCGTCTGACATTTGATTTGTTATATTCTGCAAATGGATGATTTTCTGGACCTCATGTTCACACATTGGGGAACATGGATCAAAATGAGATAATGATGAAACTTTCCATGCAATTTCACTTTTAAGTTCATTTTCCTCTCCCACTAATTATGGAAAAGTTATTTCATCAAATCGACAATTTACAAATCTTGCAGTGAATAAATCTCCCGTCAATGGCTCAAGGTAGCGAATTATGAAGGGTGAATCAAACCCAACATATATGCCTAACCTTCTTTGGGGGCCCATCTTAGTGCGCTGAGGTGGTGCTACTGGCACATATACAGCACATCCAAAAATTTGTAGATGAGCAATATTTGGTTCATGACCAAATATCAATTGTGACGGAGAGTATTTATTATAATGAGTCGGTCTGAGACGAATAAGTGATTCTGCATGTAAGATAGCATGACCCCAAACGCTAGTGGACAACTTAGTTTTCATAAGTAGAGGTCTTGCAATCAATTGTAAGCGCTTAATAAATGACTCAGCAAGGCCATTTTGAGTATGAACATGAGCTACAAGATGTTCAATTTTTATCCCTATTGATAAATAATAATCATAAAAATCTTGGGACGTAAATTCCCCAGCATTATCAAGACGAATAGCCTTAATGGGATAATCTGAAAATTGTTCTCTTAATCGTATTATTTGTGTCAATAATTTTGCAAACGTCAGGTTGCGAGACGATAAGAGGCACACATTAGACCATCTTGAAGATGCATCTATTAGGACCATAAAATATCTAAACAATCCACTAGATAGGTGAATAGGTCCACAAATATCCCCATGTATACGTTCTAAAATTTGAGGGGATTCAATGTTAACCTTCATTGGTGATGTCCTAGTAATCAATTTGCCTTGACAACAAGCAGCAAATGAAAAATCATCATTTGTAAGAATCTTCAGGTTCTTTAACAAATGTCCATTTGAATTTTTAATGATTCGTCTCATTATTATTGATCCAGGATGACCTATTCGGTCATGCCAAAGCACAAAAGTTTTTAAGTCAGTAAACTTCTGGTTTACGATAGAGTGTGTTTCAATTGTACTTATTTTTGCATAATATAAGCCAGAAGATAAAGTTGATAATTTCTCCAACACATATTTCTGGTCTGAGACAATTTTGGTAATACCAAGGTATTCAACATTCATTTCATTTATTATCTCAACATGATATCCATTTTGGTGAATATCTTTAAAACTTAACAGGTTTCTTGGGGATTTAGAAGAGAACAATGCATCTTCTATAATAAGTTTTGTCCCATTAGACAGAAATATAGTAGCTCTTCCGGAGCCTTCTATTAAGTTCGAATTACCAGAAATTGTAGTAACATTTGCTTTCCTTCTAAGCAAGTAAGAAAAATATTTCTCATCTTTGAATATGGCGTGTGTTGTTCCGCTATCAATTACACCAATATCTTCATGATTGATCATTGATCCAAACAAAATTTGAGAGGTATCCATATACTCTTCAAGATAAAAAGATATAAATGAAGTAAACATTATAATATTATTACTAAAAAAAACATTACACAACCTTTTATTTATTTACAAGACTAGGAAAACATATTCATGCTAGTTCATACAAACGACGAAAGTGAAATATATTTACATTATTACAGACTCATCACCTATCAGGTGATCTATTTTTCCTTCGGGATTCTCAAAGAAATCCGCTACGTCTAGATGCATGGGTTCAACATTATCTTCAGAGATAAAGATTGTTTTTGCGTTATTTTTCCCCTCCTTCAGGGAAGCTTGATACAGCTCAACCAGGTGCCTTGGCGTACGACAGATACGTGACCAATGCCCTTTTCCACCACATCGATAACATCTGTTGTCTGAATTTTTCTTCTGCACCACTTCATGTTTTTCATCCTTCTTTTTACACTGCTGGCGGTGAAGGTTATTATTTAGTGCAAGACGATCACCATGATTGAAATTTCTTCCTCGACCATGACCACGACTGGGGCCACGACCTTTTTCTCGCTTAGATTGGTGAGAATTTCCCGTATTCACTTCAGGAAATGGCATAGAACCAGTAGGTCGACTTTCATGATTTTTCATCAGTAAGTCATTATGTTGTTCAGCGACAAGGAGATGTGAAATTAATTCTGAATATTTTTTTAATTCCATTTCTCGGTATTGCTGCTGTAGGAGCATACTCGAGGCAGGAAAAGTGGAAAATATTTTCTCCAACATATCATGGTCAGTGATATTTTCTCCGTATAATTTTTATTGTGAGATGATTTTAAACATGGAAGAATTATACTCACTGATAGATTTAAAATCTTAAAGTCTCAAATGGATCCAGTCATAACGTGCTTGTGGAAGGATGACCAACTTCAGGTGGTCATATCTATCTTTTAAATTATTCCACAACACCAGAGGATCTTTAACAGTGAGATATTTTATTTTTAAACCCTCGTCAAGGTGATGACGGAGAAATATCATTGCCTTGGCACGGTTTTGATTCGATGCCTGATTTTTTTCTTGGATGGTGTCTGCCAAACCTATCACATCAAGATGAATTTCTGCATCTAGTACCCATGATAGATAGCCTTTTCCTGATATGTCTAAAGCAAGAAATTCAAGTTTAGAAAGATTTGACATTATTTAAGAAAGGAAAATTTATACCTTCGAGGCTTTTAAAGTCTTTACTTGAACTGGCAGAGACTCGTGCTGATAACGTGTTATAAAATAACTAACTAAGCAAATTAAGATTAATTGCTAAATTAAAAAGAAGAACAAGCAACGAAAGAGAGAGTATTGTATTTCCATATGTATATATTCCTTTGTAAAATGTAGTGGTTATTTATAGCCAAAATGTTATGTACAAATGTATAACTTGGCCATCTAATTGGTCAAGTGATGGTAGCCCACCAATGGGTAAGTCCCACATGGCATGCACATTTGTTTTACACCTTTACAAGTGAGGTAAGTCTTCAAATGGTTGGTGCCCACGTGGCATCCATATTTGCTTTACAATCATCATGATCTTTTCTTCTTTATAATTTTGTTTCTCTTTCTGTTTTTTCATAATTAAAAATACATACATTATTTAATTTGGTCATTATGTATTTAACTTGAAATGTTTTTTTCATATAATGTTTAAAAAAATCATAGAAGATGTCAGAATCACAAAAGATACGTAAGTTGAACATTAATATTTGTATAATCTCTCTCTAAATATAATAAAGTTATGTATAAATATAGTAATGTGACACCTGCTATGATCAAATTTTTTTCCCCTCCTTTTCTTGACTTTTTTTGCAATTATATTATTTTAAAAAAAATATCTCCATAACTCACATTTTCCTTAAAATTCAGTGAGTATGATTTATTAAGGCCTTTCAAATATTATAAATGCATTATTATGGTAAATAGTCTAATAATTATGTCTTTGATGGTTAGCAAAGGAAAAAAAGTGATGAACAACTGAAAGCATTATTTTTTTCCCACAATAAAACCACATAATGTAATAGGTTGAAATTAGAACACTTCCTAAAAAAGGGTTATAATAATACTTTTCGTATGGAGATTAAAGATTGTTCATTTATTCACTTCATCTAATATTTCATTGAAATATCTAGGAGGTTAGAGTGAAAATTATATTTATATGTGTGATGCTACTTAGAAGATTCTTTAATCGAGATTTTTGAGTTAGATTTATCCAAACAAATAAACGGGATAATAATTTATATTTATATTTATATTTATATATTCATATTTATATTTATATTTATGTCAAAAAAAGTGTTAAAATAATTAAAATAAGAAAGATAAATGTAATATTATAAATCTTAAAAGGTAAATATTATAAAGCAAAATATATAAGAGGCTAGAATGAAAATTCTAATAATCTCATTTTTTCTTGATAGATCTATTATTTTTATATTAATTTTCATTTATTTCTAAATTTTATGCATTTATATTAGAAAAAATAACATGATTTTAGTGGAAGCAAACTTTAAGTTAATCCTTACAGATCTTTATTTTATTTATCTACTTATATTTTCCTTCATTTACCACGTCAGAACTCTATAAAAGAATAGATTCAAATGAATAATAAAGTCATAAATTTTAAAGATTCTTTTGCTTATTTTTTTCTTTCGGATAAAATCAATATTTCAAGAATCAAATCAAAATTACAAATTCAAGTGTAAGAATTTTTAGTCTCATTTATTTGGATTTGAAGTTCGAAAAGAATCTTTAAAACATTTTTAATATTTTAATTTTATAAAAAAAAATCATAAATTTAATAATTTTTTTACACCGCGCGTAGTGCGGATAAGTTTACTAGTTATATATGAGAAACATACGTATTTATATATTTATCAAATAATTATATATATATATATAATTGAAAAACATACGTATTTGTATATCTGGTGAGCGAGATTGAGAGGGGAGCGAGAGAAGACAGAGAGTGGATAGAGGCAAATTGTATTTGTATATCTGTCGTATAATTATAAAGCTAAAAAGAGGAGCTAAAAAGAGGCTGGGAGGAATAATTAATTCAAACTATAAATATATTAGTTAATTAAATAGTATATGTATGCTTATCCCAAACAAAGAAAAGGTAAATATGTTGCACAATTTGTGTGGAATTATAACAAAATAGTTGAAGGCTTATTACATAAATAAAGGGTTCAAAATTAAAAATTAGATGATCCAATGTGAGGTGGACCTGGTGGGCCAGGAAATGTAACAGGGATATTGGGTGGATTAGGGCCCAATGGGCCTTGTGGTGGGCTTGGATAAGGATCCCTAGGACCTACTTCCCAACCTGATCTGCCAACACCATCTTCCAGGATCCAACAGCAGCATAAAAAGTAGAAACTGCCACACACAAAAAAAAAAAGTATTATTTGCAATCTGTTTTAGTTAATGTATAATAATGTTTTTATATATATGTTGGAAATGACACCAACATTATCCAGATCTTTAAGGGCCCTTTTGGTTGTGATTAAGAAACTGATTTATATTATATTGTCTGAAAATAATTGAATAATACATACATCTAAATAAAAGACACACACACAGCCAGCCAGTTCGTGTATTTACTTTTTCAGATATTAAATAATATTCCCTAAAAAGTAAACACACGAACTAGCTAAACAGGAAATAGAAGAAGTTGGTAAATTACCAAGAAGATAGGGCAAGGCACATGTTAGAAAAGTATCGACGAACAAAACCAAAGCCAAAAGGAGGGCATCCTCTATGATAATGAGGTCCAGAGATGCTTGGATTTGGTGGTGCTGGTGCATACATGATATGATCCTTTTTTTTTTACTTGCTACAATTTTTCTTACTTTTCAACAAAAAATAAATATTAAAATTCTGATGTACATGTAAAGGTAAGGGTATGAGGATGTGTCTTTATTGGAGTGAAATCATTTTATCCTACAAACAAAGCGGTGGCTATTTGGTGCATATTCCAAGTGTATTGCTTAATTGCATCTACACGTACTATATCATTACATTACCCCTCCAATTCTAAATATAGACACTGCCTTTTTTTTTGTTTTCGATATTCACGCTCATGTTTTAAAAAGCGGGAGCGTGAAGTTAGACGTTTTATGTAGTATAGAGCGAGACGTAAATCCCAAAATACAAGGCATAAGGTTTATGGATCTACGGGCATAATACTTTCAATTATTTTATAAATAACTTATAATATATACATAAAAAAAATATTATGATTTTTATTTGAGAAAGATATTAATAATTAATAATGAAGAAAAATGTATTATAATTAATACTTGAGAAATATCACTACACCAATAATAAAAAATATAATTTAAAGCAAAAAAGAATTAAAAACCAAAAATAAATAAATTTAACTTCTGGCACATAAATAAAGGGGTTGAAGAGATTATGGCAGATCATGTTTACCAAGAAATGACCCGAAATTGGATCTTGGTCTGCTCAGTGCGTACCTTTTTACACTTGAAGCTTAGGCCCTATGGGTCTACGTCTTTAATTTGCGCCCCGAAGCGTTTTTGACTCACTCAAAAATTGTCCCAAAAAACGTTTTTGGAAACACTGCTCACACTAAACATGATTAATTCAGATTCACATCAGAAAACACTCATTATCAAGAGAAAAAAAATCATATTACTCTATCCTTAAAATCAAAACTTTTGATTAAGAAAAAAATAACCACATTCCGAACGATCCATAGCAGCCCATCCTTTTTAAATGGTGACATAGGCACTGTCACTATGGACTGGAAATCTTTTGTTGTTATGTTTACTTGTCACCTTTTTCTTTGAATTTTTTTTTTTTTAAAGTAATTTAATTTAATTATTTTTATCTGTATATTTATCACTATTTTTTAAAATCATACTAACCTCTTTCCACGTTTATTATGTAAGGATAAAAATAAAATAGTCAATCATATTTTATTTTTTAAAAATATCAGTTATTTTAAACAAATTATTATTTTTGATAAACATGAAAACAAAAATAAATTGGATGGAGCATAAATTAAATAAACATGCATATTAATTGACTATAATTGTCAAGATTTGAGACCAATATAATTACATATGGTCACCTCATAAAGATTTCAATAGTCCACTTCTGGGGTCCTATTTACTTGTTAAGAGTACTCCTTGCATTTCAATTTATTTGGCTTATTTTAACTTGACACGGAGTTAAAGAAAGTAAAATAAACATTGAATCTTGTAGAGAGTATTAGTATATACTATAATTAATTTACTACAGGGTTATATCCACTTTGTGTGTATGACCACTACCATCTCAAATCATTGAAATAACAGCAGAGTTATAGTTTCACAATGTTGTTGTATCTAATGCTTTAAAAATCTGTTATTCATTATTTGATCTAGGCTATGCAGTTACTAATAGAAATGTGTCATGCTAATGTACTTGGAATAAGTCCTATCTAAGGATTAAGGCATGATGAGCACATTCAACTATCCATCAATTAGAGGCCGTGGATGACCATTTCCAGAAATATGCTCAAAGATGTGCCCATCATGGATTGTTCGGAAGATTTTGAAGGCCAGTAAATATATGCAAGAGGCAGGAATATCAATCCAAGACCTGAGCCAGATGGCATACTTCTCAACCAAACTAATGTATCAGAATCTAAGACGGAGTTCCAAAAGTGGTCCAGGCTCCAGAGGAAGTTAAGCTACTGCCCGTTATGCAGTATAGCTACTGAAAGCATTGCACACCTATTCTTTCAATGTAATGTAGATGGTGTTATCTGGGAGAGGATTCTTAGCATTCTGGAAGAGGAAATACAATGGACTACTAGATATGGAAGAGGGAACAATTCTGTAGCTATAATGTACAGAATACTACTTCAGGCCTGTGTCCACTTCATTTGGATAGAAAAGAACCAAAGAGTGTTCAACAATAAGCAGCAGCAAAGCACTGATACTATGATTATGACGATTATTCAAGAGATTCATCAATGAGAAGCTATGCAAGGGAGATTGAGGACTTGGCTGGATAACCATAACTACAATCCTTAATACAAGTATGGCTCTAGCTGATTTAACAGGGAACTAGTTGTTTTGAGTGGCTACTGCCATTTGGGGACTTATGTCCAAATGATAGTTTTTTTTGTTTACATGCATTTCTTAACTCTTCACTTTGATGATAAATTTCTCCATTCTGGAGCTTTTCGATTATGTTGTGACACATTGAGCCTTCCATAAGTTCCAAAACAATTTAGTCACCAACTTAGGCTATGTGCCTCTTGATCAGCCATTGACCCGAGGGGGAAGTGCACAGATAGCCAATTTTGGGACCTCTATTTAAGGTATAGTTGAACTTTATAAACTTCTGCAAGTTTAACTACTTCAGATATATACAATTAAAGTTTTGGGTAAAAAAAAAAAAGATCTGTTCAAGTATAGATCTTGCAAGCAGAACAGAAGGCATCATTGTAATTTACTACTTGGAACAGGCAAAAGTAAAAGGAAAGAACAGCTGTAGATTGTTTATTAGGATTTTCATTGATCTAAATAGAGTCTGCTAATATGAAGGAAGCAAAAATTTACATGTACAATGGTGAAAAGATTCTCATTATCCAAAAGAATACAAAAAAGAGGATACTAGGATTTAAAAAATGCATTTTACCTCTCGATGCTGTTGAGAAGTTTCTTACTTACCGTATAGGACAAATAATCTGCAAGCTTTGCAGCTCCCTTCAAGTATACCAAATGTTGAATCACATCATTCTTTCGACTTTACATGCTTTCTTTTCCTTTCTTGTTAGAATCCTTCTTTGATGGTTTTGTCTTTCTTCTTGGAGCACCACCTGTGGCAGGTTCCACCAATGGGCCTGACCATGTTTGGATCGGTTCTTTGGAATATGAGAAGTTCATGGAAGTGAAAGGGACTTCTGAGGGTTCGTAGGCTGGATCAATGTGATGTGAAGAGCCCAATGTATAACCTAAAGTTCCATCCTGGTGTGGTGGAGGAAACTTTTCACTCTTGCTCTTCGCATTTGCTTGTGTAATTAGACGCCGCCTCTGTTTAAAACAATAGTCAGATAAACAACCTTGACAGAATGTACTAAAGAAAAGAAATGGAGGATTGTTCATTTCCATAACGAATTGGTGGATGAACAAGAAAAAGAACTTTACAACCCTGATATACTCTACTCCCTGCTTTCAAACTTATGTGACATCTTCTATTTCCCAACGCTCGAAATATGTTAGAGACCACACCACCAATAATACTATGTATCACAACTCACAAATAATCAAATTCAAACTTTGATGCGATGTTTTTCAAAATACTTTTTAATTCAATAATACCTCTATCGTTACATATAAAATACTCAAGTCAAATTAACATTTTAAAGCTTGTGTACCATCAAACATTATCATATAAAATAAAATGCAGGAAGTACTAGTTCCAGATGTTGCACCGTAAAAATAAGCATTTATTAGGTAACTAAAATGGAATTAGAGGAATATAGTGTATATAATATAAAACTAATAGGAAAATCAAGGGGTAGTTTTGACAATCATGACATCAGCAGACAACCACCTACTCCAGCTGCAAATAATTGAAAAGCAATATATTGAACTGTTTGCATTTTTGGCATGTAATTAGCCCAATGCTAATGTAAGTTGGAGAGAATTGTAGACCTCAGTTCTCAACAGTTTTTCTAATCTCCTTGCAATATAATTATAACATGGCAACACAGTGTAGAACTATTTAATCCTGGGTAAGAAAAAAGCTGAAAATATGACCATCTTCGTAATTTAGTATCTTTGTTTTATTAGTTTCACGTGGGAACTGCTCCAACAGGTTCACATTATGCATATGCAATTTTACAAGCATTGAATGGTAAAATATAAGAGGTAATAAGCTTCTTAAATGACATACATCAATATTAACTTGCAGCTCCGCGTTGGCTTCAGGAGCAGGGATCGCCCTAACTGCTCGATCACGGTGACGATTTCTCCTCGCACCATCAGCATTGGCTTTGCCAGTAGCCCTTTGTCTATTTAAGCAAATATTTCAGGAAAAAAAAAGTTTAGGAGAAAAATGACAAACTGCATATCTACATGAATTCAGATAGAAGATAATGAAGTTTCCCTACTTAATATCACTAAAATATGCCATAATTCAGAAGATTGATTCAAGCATTTATTAGAAAAACTGATCCTTTAGCAGGTCCTGACTATAAAGAGGAATTTATATAAGAAACAAATAATTTTGAGCAAATATTGATGAAGTATATAGGTATCTCAACAAGAATGGTGTATGTTATCAACAAAAGAATCATAGACTTTCTTTTGGTAAGCTACAAAATAATCATAAACTTCAATAAGAAAACATGAATATGAAGTGTGGTTATAAAAATAAGAAAAGGAATCCAGATAACTAGACCTTCGAGCATCTTCGTCTCGCCGTTTAGCATCCATTTCTTTGCTGGGTGGATATTTGGGGAGGATGGAAGGTTCACAAGCATAAGGTCTGGTAGTAAAGAACTGCACAGTAATAAACGAGACATATGGTGACAATCCTTCAAGATATTTCATGATTAATTTCAGAAAAGTGTAATACACTGCCATCAAATGCTCCACATGCATTCTTGTCTAACAAAGACATAGGTCAATTGTTTCGACTGCATGTGACAATAAATGAAGGACTAACCAGTATATGCTTTGGAAAAACATGTAAGTTCTCTAGCACTACACGAGGGATTGATGTAAAAGAAATAAAATTGATTTGTAAATATCAGGCAAACCAAGTTCTTTCTCTTTCTTACTGGTGATATAAATATACAGATAGTCATTTCATTACGGCCATGTGATGCAATATTTGAAACCAAATCATCAGATTTCTCCACATAATTCTCTTAAAAGGAAAAAGGAAAAAAAGAGTGTGTGCTATAATTAATAAAGGGATAATAGCACTTGTGGTCCTTCAGATAACTGATTTTGATCCTTGTGACAAATGACTCAAAACATTTAACCTTTGATTAATCAAAATGTGTGCCTTTGGTCTCTCTATGTAGAAAATATATTATATTTAGATTATTTTTAGAAGTACATTACCCTGAAATATGAAGTAACAATACAAGTTTAACATAACACATAGGTAATTAAATAGTAAAACGGTTAATACTTGGGAAAACTATACTATTCACAAATCAAAAGTGCACATTTCAAGTTAATTGAAGGGTTAAAAATACTTTGGCAGATATCACAAGAACTAAAATTAGGATTTACCAATAACTGAGGAACCAAAATAGCTATTAATTCATTAATAAATGCAGAAGAACTTTTTCTTATTAATACAGATGAAGAGATTGAGGAACAAGTTTACATGAAAGCAAAAACAGGAGACACAAAAACAAAGACTTCATCACTAAAACAGTTAGCCAAGTTGCCTCAGAAGTAAAATCGTTAAAGTAATAAAATAGATATGAACATCTTACTGCACTATGTAATGCAGCTGTAGCTGTCAGACGCTCAGCTGGATCAATGGCCAGAAGAGTCTCAATCAATGGCAATGATGAAGGTGGGAAATCTTTAAAGGTTTCAGCTATACATCTTCTGTATGATTGCTGAGGTTTGAATATAGTTGCATGTGGAAGCCTTGACTTTTTCCAATAATCTTCTGACGGAGATCCGCATAGCTTGAAGATCTTGTGGAGCTGCTCAACCTGAGTATTATTGCAGTGTAAATCCTAAAGTCGTGGAGCTCACGGCTAAAATCCAGTTCATAAGAAAAGAATGAGTTTAAAGTTACAAACATACTGATAAATAAAGAATTCATAAGTTTTTGGATTATTTTTTTATTCATGGTCCTCCCACCACTCCCAGTCAGGTGGGAAGGAGGATTTGCACATCAAGCACAAACATAGGCATTTAAGCTAAAGCTGGAGCAACACCATATCAGGACCAGGATTTGCGGGAAGGAGGATTTGCATATCAGGATTATTTTTTTCAAGGCTTTTAGTCCTCTGGTTTGTAGTCCTGCCACTCCTTCGAGATAAAGCCACATAAAAGTTTAAGCCCAAGAAGCTATTCTCTATCCTAGATCAAGATGTATGCCCCCATGTCTCAGTCTGACTCGACGATAAGCACAACGTTCAGTATTTCATGCAAAACTGTCTGCTCTGACTGCTTGGATTTAGGAGGAGAGAACCTACTAGAAACAGCATATACAATTAATCTAAAACCAAAATCTTTCATCTCTTAACATACATTTCTTATCATGCTAAAGAAAGTTTTTAGTAGTTCACTAAATCTTGATTCAATCAAATAAAGCTACATCTTTCACGAATTATCTGAAAGGGTGTCCCATGCAGCAGCATAAAAAATTTATTTCATACTAAGGGGGGATTTCATGTGGACAGAAATTAGCCAAACGCAAAAGATTGAAACATCGAGATGTCTCATGAGATTTGTATGGACTATAAGTTCATTTAATTTCCCTGTATCACAGTTGAAGGGAAAAGGGTTCTCTTTTTAACTAACAGATGCACAAGCAAACAAATAATTTGATGCAACCAACAAGCAAGGGAAAAACGGTAATCTTTTCTCTTATATCACGCAAGACCTGTCCCTGTCAGATTGTTTTGACCAACAAATTTCAATACCATACCTCTGTACGACCAGGCATAATGGGCTTCCCAGCTAATAGCTCAGCTAAAATACAACCAGCACTCCAGAGGTCCACACCAACACCATAGTCTGTGGCCCCAAGAAGAAGCTCTGGGGGTCTGTACCATAAAGTAACCACACGACTAGTCATAGGCTGCTTTTTATTGGGATCGAAGACAGAAGCCAAACCAAAATCTGCAATCTTCAGAACTCCCCCACTGTCAATTAGAAGATTTGATCCTTTTATATCACGATGCAACACATGACGGTTATGACAGTGTTCAAGCCCTGATAATAGCTGATGCATGTAACATTTAACCTACAAATAATGATCAAGAAATAATGTAAACAACTCGGAAGCCAAACAATTACAGGTATAAATCAAAAAGCAACTAATATAACCCCAACCTGAGCCTCTGTGAACTTGACTCCGGGGCTTGCAGCTAGTCCAGCTAAATCATGATCCATATAATCAAACACAAGGTACAAACTACAAGACATTCTTGACGTAACCAATCCTTGCAATGTAATAACATTTGGATGATCCAAGCGGCGCAAAATCAAGATCTCTCTTGCCATAAACTTCACACTCTCTGGCTCCAAATTATCAAATCTAACCTTCTTTAATGCAACGATGTTCCCCGTGAGATTATCTCTAGCTTTATACACATTGCTATAAGTACCTTGCCCAATCTAAATAGAACAATACAACATATAAATGACAATGAATAAGATATTAATCAATCTAGAAAACAAAAAGTAGTAACTAACAAATGAGGTGAACAGTTTGTTTGCCTTAGCCAGCTTCTCAAATGCATCCGCCCTTCGTGGAATCCAGCCATTGATAGCCTCTCCAGCTACCTCAGAAAGCCACGATGGCCATCCAGCCGCTACTTGCTCGCCGTGCACATTCTTAGGTGGATTGCTCAACCTTGGATTAGGTTTAGACCTTCTCCTCTCACCCCTAGGCCGTGCATTGTTATCCTTCTTCTGATCTCTACCATTTTGAACTTCACCAACATCACTGCCTCCTCCTCTTCCTTCACCGCCGCCATCCACCTTATTTACAGTTCCAACTTTCTCTCTCCTCCCAGATTGTGCTGCCAAATCTCTATCTTCCCCATTTTCTCTCCTCCTTCCAACTACAACCTCCCCACTAGGCGTCTCAGAAGATGAAATCTCTTTCCCAAAAACACAACCCATCCTTGTACAATCTTAACCTTCATTTCTCATCAGACTGAACAGCCTTTTTCCTCATTCAAAATCCCCCCACATGCAATAACCTCAAAAATGTAAACTTTACAAGAAAAACAATCAAATGGAGCAAGACTAAGCTTTAAAATATGAACTTAACAAGAAAAACAATCAAATGGAGCAAGATTAAGCTTTAAAATGTCAACTTTTGAGCAGTTTAACAAAGCAAAAGTAACAATTGGGACTGCAAACTAAATGGGTCTCTAAGAATGCAAGTAAAAAAAGAAACAAGAATCTGAGATAGAGCAAATAAAAGTAGGATTAAGGAAAATGGGGTTGTTAGATAATAGTAATCTGAGGAAGTGGGGAAAGGCCTAATTGAAGAACCCTAGATTTTGTGCCGAAGAAAGTAGAAGCACTAATGATTTGGAGTTAAGCCCACCATTCATGGCGGTCAAAAATGGAGTTTGTAAAATTGAGAAAAGGGGAGAAGGAAAGAAAAGGCAAAAATGCACAGTGAGTAGTAATAGCTTTATTGCACTTCTTTTGTGGGATTGAAGATCCAACATATATCAAAGTTTCAAATTAATAGTCCCACATTTCCACCATACCAAATAAATACTTTTTTATTTTTTCCTTTTAAATTAATACTCCTGTTCAACATAAATATTATGTAATATATTAATAACAATATAAATTAAATTGAGTAACAAACTCAAAAATATGTGAAATATAGAAAGTCAATATTTCTTTCATTCATTAAATATAAAGCATAATTTTATATGTACTACTCCCTATCATCTTACTAACAATAATGTCTCGTTGATCACTTTACTAAATTAAGAAAGTATTAATTATTTTTTTCTATATTATCTTTATAATTAATTCTTTTTTAAAACATTTACATTTGTTTGTGAAATTTTCAAGAAATCTTTTAGAAGATAAATTAATTAAATTATCTTTTTATTTATAATTTCTTAATAAAAATATAAAAAGAAAAATGATCAATTAAAGATGGAACAGAGGAAAGTAGTAAAATTATGAGTATACAGTGAGATAAACCATTAATAAATGTATGTATATATAATTAAGAAGAGATTATACACCCAAAAAAAAAAAAAAAACAGCTAATAAAACTTTTTTCTGGTGATGGTCTTAGTGGCTGCAGGTCAAAAAGCACCTCCTCTATTTTTTCCTCCCTCCTATAAACTTTCACTTGCTTTTTTTTTTCTTCTTTTTATTTATTTATTTGATGTGAAATTTTTAAAAAATATTGTAGTTGAAAGAGAACTAAGAGTTCACAGAATGACTAAAAGAATTCGTATGATGTGATATTATTTACTTTTTTTTTTCCTTACTCTAGAAATTTTTAGATTATCTTTTAAATTTAATTAGAACATGTTAATCATTTTTTAATAAATAATTTTACTCGTATTGATACAATATATTTCCAGATATTATATGAGTGATTAATTCCTACATGTTTGATCAAACATCATTCCTCAAATTAGCTTAATTAATTATCTCTTTGTTTCCTTATACTTGTGATAATCATTTTTCCCTCTATATTTGTTGGAGAAAATTTCAAACGAATTTAACAAATTGGACTAAAAATTAGAATAAAACTATTTTGGGTTAAAAAATTGGAAACTGGTTTACATGCTATGTAGTTAATATTTTATTCATTGATTTTATGAAATACTTTGATAATAGTAAAAAAACTATACAAGAATAATTATATTGGTCTCTTCCTTTTTCTATTTTTTGGTTTGAAAAGTTAGTGATTATTAAATATTGTTTTCAAGAAAGTAACAAGCAGATACTTATTAAACTACGCTAAGAAACCTAAAGACAACTAACATATTCGAACACAATCATTACCATTTTCTTATTTTATACTTCAATAATAATTGGTAAAAGTGATTGTTTAGCATGATTTTTAGTAAAAGTTCTTGTATTTAGCTCCTTAATCACTTTCGGCATTTATTTGGACATGCTTTATGAAATCACGACTTCAAAGTTATAGCTTATAGATATGAGTGATATAATTCACGAGGTGATTACACGGGTATTGAATAAGTTTTGAAGATTTGAAAGTTGAGAAGTTTGATCAAAATAAACATTCTAGGTTAACGAGTTCAAATCGAATTCTAACATATTTGTTAGGTACGGAAGGTGATTTCTGACTTGGTTGGATGATTAGTGCAAATCCCAATGTATATTCGGGGATGATTTGAGTCTTTGATTAAATTTTTAATTTCAAGAAAGTTTAAGTTTGATCATGGTCAACTTTTAGTCAAGATGACTTCACATTAATTTGATAAATCCAACAATCTGGAATATGGTTTTTAGCCAATCTGTATATTTGGTTTGTTTTCGTGTGATTCCAGACGAATCTTGAGGATCTATTTGAAAAAAATTATTTAAACTGTGCAACAACTAAATTTTTTTTTCAGGTGCAATTGATGATCCTTTTTTGCATTTGCGATGGTCTTGTCGTGTTCACAAAGAGGAATCTAGTCAAGGATCGTGATTGAGGTAGGATAATCGCATGAAAGTGTTTCCATTCGAGTGTATTTCGTGATAAAGGAAAAGTGTTTGTGTTCATGAAGGTCTGATCACTATGAGCCCATTACGTTCTCGTAGAAGGAATTATCTTGGTAGATTTTAGAACTTAATTTTCAAACTTAGACTATTATAACTCGATTTTGGAAGCTTGAGATCACGGTTTGTGACAATTTCAGCAGGTTTTTGATAGATTTCTTTGTAAGTATTATCATAACCTTTTAATTACATCTTCGTCGTTAATCTATCGTCAAATTAGTGATTTGCTTAGTGTTTTGAATTGAAATTTTTGGAGAATTTTGCTCCTTAGTGATATTTATATAATTCTTTGATTTGGAATTGATTAACGATCCGTTAATATTTTGGATCTTATTTAATCTTAAAAGTTTGTACTTATGTCATCATTACTTAAGATTATAGTTGTTTGCATTCTTATCTTTTGATTTGTAGGGAAGGTTTTGGGTTTTCAGACTTATTCCGCTTCTTCTTATCTTTGATCTGTAGGGACGGTATTGGGTTTTAAGACTTATTCCGCTTCTTAAATTACTTTATTTCACATTTTATTAAATGTCGAATCGATTAAGAGTTGACTAATCTATCGGTGAAATTAGATTAGATTTCACCATAACTCTTGATTTTTGGATCGTGATACTTTATGAGTCCCCTTACAAGTTTTTGTAGTTGAGCGTCTCGACATGAATTGAAATTTGTTCACGGTAATAGCCACGTCTATTCTCACCCTCATCTTTATCACCCTCACCCGAACTTTTCTACCATGGCTTAACAGCTTGACACCCTTATACTAGTTATTGCAATTCTAAATGTCATCGATCAAGCCAGTTTGTACCTATCATACTTGTGTTTTTTCAAAATTTCGTTGGAATCTCATCTGGCCCAATCGCTCTTCCCCTATGCATTATACGAATAACACCCTTAACCCTTTCAATCTTTATACACTTACAATATCCAAAATTGTGACGCCTCTCAAAGGGTTTGAAATTTCCCGACACAATGTCTTTGTCCCACTCTTTGTTCAAGAGTTTTATGAAAGTATGACTGTTAACTCTGTTTAATGAGTATCTCCTCCATCAAGTACTCTTGTCATCCTCGTCTTTGATGCACTACATTTGATCTAGGTCATTGGACCTCCTTTCTCTTGCTTTAGCTAGCCTAGATAATTTACCCTCCTCCTCTAATTTTGTTGCTTCCAGTGTATTCAATATAGTAAATCGGAAAATTATTAAGATGAAAAGAAATAAAAATATTTGAGTTCACAGAATTTAGTGTATATCCTTAAGGAATTTAATCTCTCACTGTACTCGAGGTTGTGGATTATTTCCTCCCATGATAAAACAGATAACCTATTAAAAAAGTAATTGTATCTCAAACTTCAATAACTTCGGAGAACTCAAAAGGCAGCAACAAAATCACACAAAGACTCCACTTTGTTTGTAAGAAAATGTATACAGAAGGAGGAAATTCAATATTTGAAAAATGAGAGAAAACCTATCTATTTATATATAGCTAACAAAGGTTAGTATGAAACGGTGTTAATTATGCCTTATTAGAGAGGTCACAACCCTTTGAAAAAGGGACAACATTTTGGAAAAGTCACAACTCTTTACAAAAAGGCACAATCTTTCGAAAAATCCACGGTCCTTCGAAAAAGTCACACCCCTTCGTAAGAGTCACAACCCTTCATTTTCTATTCATACCTTTAAAACCCAATAAATTTAACATACTGACATTCAAAATCAATCATTTTTAATTCGCCTCCTTCTTTGCCACCTTATTCATTTTCCTAGTACCCGCCAAAATTCATGTTGTATATTTGAAAGAAGTTGACCTCCTTGCTTCTCTCATGGTACACTCCTTTCAGAGAGTAGAATTTTCGAAATAAAATACGTTGTGCCAGCGAGAAACGAAAAAAAGAAAGAAAGCATAAGAAACATTTGAGAAACACGAAATATTATTGTAGAATTAATATTTGGTTCAGGAATGTGTGTACTCTAATAAATACCCATTAAAAAATATTTAAAAAAATTGGAGCTTTGTGTGTTTGATTTCTTGGCAGCAATTGTTTTGAGATTTGCACTAACAATATTTTAATTGAGAAAAAAATAATAATCTAGAGATCTGATGTTTGGTGAATCTCGTAATACTATATACTAAATCTGAAGTTCAAAACCCACAGGAGTTGCGCTTTTATTTCACATGAATTATTTTAAATTAATTTATAAAGAAAAATAACATATTTAGCCAAACAGTTAAAAATAATAGGGTTGTGTATTGATAGGTTCGGTTTGATTTTGAAGTTTATCGGTTTACAGCCATTAAGATATTGATTTATCGGTTATCGATTTATCGTTTATTGATCGTTATCGGCTTAACTGTTTATTGATTTGTTACTTAGAAACACAATGACAAACCAAATAAATCATGTGCATGAGTAGATAAATTGTATCTTACTAAAAAATAACACTAACACATTGTAGAATAAATGAAGTTTGAGACTGCTAGTAATAAAATTATGAAACTAATTCATAAGTCAAAGACTTTATATGCCAAATGGTATAAATATAATTTATTAACTTACTATTGGATTATTTGTTAACCCACTAAAGAAAACTTCAAACCGTTAATAACTGATAAGCAAATAATAAAAAAAATCAAAATCATTATCAAAATCTTTACACCAACAATCCATTACCGATAAACCGCCCTATTAATTCGCTAGCCATTTATGTTTTTTTTTTTAAAGTATACTATTATGTATATGTAGTATTTTATTTATTTATTTTTGTATATTAATTTTAGTAAATGAAAAATATATGTTTGTTGACAATTTTTTTGGTGGGCGGTTTACAATGTAAAAGTTTCATTTGTTCATAAATGTATTTAATTGATGTAATTATCAGTTTAAATGGGACAAAAAAGAGAGAGAAAAAAACTATGTTATAAGAAACAAAGAAAATAAAACTCGAATCCACGCCAAAAATAATAAACTAACTAGTGAAATAAACAAATAAAAAAGCCACGCTCCATATATAATCATAATTCATAACCAAAAAAATCATGTTAAAATGGCTTAGATTTTTGTAAAAACCCTTCATTAATTTGGATATTAAATGTTACTCTAATAATTTAATGATAACAAGAGTTTGAAAAATATACTTTTTATTTGTGAATTAGTATTATCATAACCAAAACAATCATGTCAATATATATACTTGACATCATCATTGGCTAAATCAAATGTAATGAGAATTATTATTTTTAATTACATGCAGGATTAGTTTTAAAGGAGCAAGCATGCTTGATCTTCCATCATGGACCTCATTTACATGCAGGATAATATATAGTAATGTATTATTCTTACCGATAGATTAAATAAAGGTTTCCGCGATTGTGAATACAATGTCATTGACTAATTATCGCTAAATATTTTTACAGTATTATCTTTGAAAGAAAAATTTATTGTCACTAAATATCTCTTTTTGTTGTAATGTTGTGACCACTCCCTCGGTTCAGTGAGCATTTTTGTCGTTGAGAATTCTTCGTTCCCTTTCGTATGAATATCCTCAACGACGAATTTCAAACTTGTGAGACCCTATCTACTCCATCTCTCGTGCCCAGAAGAAAAGGCGACTGCCAGTACTGATTCAGACACACACATAAGCGGTTGAGTAGTGGGTTGATTTGATCAGAAAAGAGCTTATGTCATTCCAAATGTATTTTCATAATCTTTGGCCGCCAAACAGGGACCAATTTTGACTCAAAATGCCTAAATTCCTTCTCTCTTTTTTTCAACTAAAACAAGGTGGTTACTTAACGACTAATAAATTGAATGGTATTCCAAAGGTAGGGAACTTTCATAACTTGTTATTGTAAAGTGTTTCTTTAGATGTCAAGTTTGTAATATGTTGGGGTTTTAAGTTTGAATAGATATATATTTATAATAACTTTATATTATATTATATATAATAGTGACAGAATGAAAGTTTTATAATGTCTGTCATTCTAACTATTTTTGTTTTGAATGGATTGTTGTTACTTTTTTTCCCATTATGAATAAATCATTATTTTTTATTTCAGTGTATGATTGGTAACTGAATAATCAAACCAAATCAAATTGAAATTAATAACAATCAAACCGATAAATGTATATTATAATTAATTTGATTATTTTTTAAATTTAAAAACCAATTAAATTAATCTAATTTTGATTTTGACCAATAACCGACCAAAATCTATCCGTAAATGCCCCTATAATAACTAGATACTAGTATATATGATATGTCATAATCAATTTAAATAGTTTTGGAAAGGAAGAAGATAAAAAGGTTGTTAAAGGGTGGGTAAACTACGTTGACTCCAAATTCCAATATATATGTTAGTGTCTGAAATTAGGTAAAATAACAACAAAATATTATGCAATGATGAATAATCAAATGGAAGTGATATGTATTAAGAAACGTGTCATTCAAAGATAGTTGTCTACTTGTATATATATGAGAGTTGCTAGGCATATATATGCATCTAGAATTGCTAAAATTCCTAGCCATCTAAGCAATATAATATAATATACTATAATACTACCTCTGTGTATGTTTATTTGTCATGTCATACTTCTAGAAAGTTAATTTAACTAATTTTTAAAGTTAAATTAGATTACATTAATTCGACATTTTAAACAAAAAATTTAGATATTCAAAAACTATATGAAAAGTACTATAAATTATAATTTTTTTTGCATATTAATATAATGAAAAAATACATTATAAATGTTAGTCAAAGTTCTTATAATTTGACTCTTTAAAAGAAAATTATGACAATTAAAATTGGACGAAAGGGGTATAATATAGATATGTATAGAAGATTGCACCCTATAACATGGTTCTATTTATACCTCCCTCCCTTTATTTTACTTATCCACTTTGAATATTTATCCCGTCTTAAAAAATTATAATTAAAATATCACTGCCTCAGTTGATTTACTTTTGAAAAAGAAAAGGCAAAAATGTTTCTACATTAAGAGGTGGTTGGATTGCTAATTAAAAAGTGAATTATTCATGTATTTAAATTAGTATAATTAATAATACTAAGTGTGTTAGGTATAAAATTCAAACTCATCATATATCAAATACGATATGTGATTATCAGTTTACACAATTCTGCATAATTAATATATGTATATTATGAGATAGTTTACGTATTATTTATATAAAGTACGTAGAAAATAGATATAACTAAATTGACGCTTTGTGCAGTTAATTTACGTGCATGTTTAATTTGCTTTAACCTAATATTTTATATTTTGGGTCCCAAAAGCAATTTGCATGACAAATTTTGGATAACTTAAATATATGTTGTCAAAAAAAGTTAATGGCATAGGTAATCCTAAAGGCCAGTGGGATAAAAAGGAAACATTATATTCCAAAGGAAGCAAACAAATATATAGACTTCATTATGTTTATAGTAATACGTGCATGACAAAAGGAAGCATAACAAAATAATTATGTTAGTTGTGGTATAATATATACTTGAACCTACCACCACAAAGCAAATATGATAACAAAGGAAGCCAAATAATTGTTGTTTTCAAGTATTTCACCAACCTATAATTCAAAACTTTCACAAGGTTGAACTCTTTATCTTTCTTCTGCCATAAGTTCTTGGTATACCTTAGGAAAATATCACTATATAATGTACTCAAACGTGTGGTCTAGTGGTTAATGAAGCAGTAGAGAATTTTGAGATCTTAGGTTCAAAATTCAATGGAGACAAAAAATACTAGCTGATTCTCCTTACTCCTGGCCTTGGTGAACAGAGTTATCTGCTACCTATTGTTGGTGGGAGGTTGGTGGCAGGTATCTTGTGAAATTAGTCGAGGCTGACTCGGACGTCATGGTCATCAAAGAAATAAATAAAGAATTTCACATGAAATTTGTCAAAAATTAGCTTGTCTGTAGTAAAAACCTACATTTTTTAGTGGAAAAGGGTCAAAATTGCCCCTGAACTATGCAAGATAGACCACTTATATCCTTCGTTACATTTTGGGATAAAAAATGCCTCCGTCGTTATCCTAAGAGACCGCAAATACCCTCAAGAGTTAACACCCCAAATTTTTAGTGACGTGGCAAGTCACGTGGGACTAATCCCTCCACCTAAGCGTTGTTAACTAGGATTCACTTAAAAAAACTAGACCTTTAGCGGTGACAAAAGTCGCCACAATAGCCCAGAATATCGCCACTAAAGATTTTAACTGATTTTTAGCATTAAATTCCCATTTTGTGTTTTTTTCTTCATTGTTTTTAAAAAATCACAAATGATATCGATCAAGGAGGAGTTTGAAGATACTATATGTTTCATTTATATGTCATATGTAAATGCATAAAATGTACAATGATATTATGTAGTAGGAGATTTGAATCGAGAAATAATTTTGATGATTTTCGTAATAATATGAATGTTTTTAATATTAATAGTGCATGTTATTTATTTTAGAAAATTAGGTTGCAACCGAAAATTAATTATCATATTTTATTTTGTTGAAAAAATAGATTTTACTAGTGAATGGTTGTTGCAGCTTTAGTCGCCACTAAAAATCACTCATAATCTTTAGTGACAATATTTTGGTATTTTGTGGCGATTTTTGTCGCCGCTAAATGTGTAGTTCTTATGTAGTGAATTCTAGTTGACAACGCTTAGGTGAAGGGATTAGTCCTATGTGGCTTGCCACTTCACTAAAAATTTGAGTAGTTAACTCTTGAGGGTATTTGTGGTCTCTTGAGATAACGACGGGGTATTTTTTATTTCAAAATGTAATGGATGATATAAATGGTCTATTTCACATAGTTCAAGAGTATTTTTAACCCTTTTCCAAAAATTTTAATACGATAAGTTGTTTTACAAGGTTATTTGTCTTATTTTCTGGTCTATCAATTTAACTTTAATTAGTTTCAAAGTGATATAAAAATATAATAGTTGTTAATGTATAAAAATTAAAGACGTACCAATTTGTGTTACATAACTTTTGCCATAGCCCATAAGTTGATGTTAGGTTAATTTGTGCTGGTAGGTTAAGGTCAATTTCAATAAATCAAATTACGTATAAGAATATATATATATATAATATACATTTGTGACACAAAATAGTATGTATTTTTATATATATAATTAGCGAATATAATTTTTTTTTATTGACCTATCAATATGTAACTCGCCCATAATTTTATGATATGGGTTTGACCAATTGATTTTGTAATCTTAGGCAGCCCCATATACCCCACCCCTCTCCCACAAAACAAAACAAAAAAACAATAGGTCAATCAATTGTCAAATTTTGACATTTAAATAATTCGTCTATTTGAAATTGAATGTGCGTCCATGCTTATTTTAAATTAAAAGTCGAAACAATACCATATATAATAACCTTTCAAAAACGATTGCTAAAATAATATGCAAAGTCCACCTTTACTCTAATTTAATTGATGATAAAACTTTTCCTATTTATAAGATCAACATACGACTTTTTAAAACTAATTTATATAATTCTTGTAATGTCAATTAACGTCAAACACAAACATTTTAGTTGAAATAGAATTGCTCTGACGTTGGTATAATATTACCAGTCAACCCATTTGATTGCAAGAAATTTGGTAATCGATATTTTCTTGATTTGATTTTAGTATTTAATTTAAGAATTCAATAATATTTGATTTTGTTTTTATTTGAATTAAAAGATGGATTAAGAAAGCAGTAGCACCTCCTGATGTTTTGTCAGAAGTGAAGCTCGTCTTCCGACATAAAGAAAAATAATTTATCAATCAACTATATAAATATCTAGTTACAAATTATAATTATGCTTATATATATATTCTATTATTTATGTTTTTTTTTATTTAAAAGAAATTGTACTATATATTATCTTTTGTAGTTTTGAGTTTCTCCTTAAATTGTACCTTGAAACAATATATATTTGTGCACTTCTGGCATAAATTACAGGTCTTAATATAACCAAAATATTTTGAATCATCCACTTAATTACTTAAATTAAAAATAGCTAGCGGGTGAATAATATATGTATAACTATGTATAATTAATGTATACTCTTGTTATATTGGCTTTTATTTTAGTTTATCTTGTGAAGATCTTTGGGTGTCCATGACTAATCAAAAAAAAAAAAAAACAATAAATCCAATTGAGTATTTGTATAAAAATTGAGATTTTAAGGAAAAACTATCTAGTTAGACAAATATTACTATCATATTTATTAATTCTTTCTATAATTTAAAATAATTACATATTCTCTCACTAATTAATAATTTCATATCAATTTCAAATCATATACACTAAAATTCCTTATTTTTTTTCTCAATTGGGCCCAACAAATGATATTGAAATAGCCCTTCATGAATACCAACAACTAAAAGTGACATCGATTTAGGGGTGCAGTTTAAAAAATAATCATTGTTTGGATATTTAAAATTTAGCCAGTTTTCTTCTTTGCATCAGTTATATAATCGCCACATGTTTCATCCCAATTTAACCAAAATTTATTTTTGTTTTATCAGACATGAAAATCCAATATGTACTTTGACATGTTTCATATAATTATAAAGAGAAAAAAAAATTAATGAAAAGAAGAAAAAGGATTAAATGTTGATTATATTTTAGATAATGGCTCTAAAAGTGACAAATTAGTGTGCTTTAACATCATACTTGCATTCTCCAATTGGATCTTCAAAAATATCCAACGGGTCATTCGCACAAATGTTTCCATTTTTAGGTTGATTGCTCGTTAAATGTTATCCTTTAAAATTTTAATTAAAAAAAATATTATTAAGAATATTTTAAATAATACACGTAAATATGATATTTATCTTGGCTTCAACGTACAATTATGTCTTGCAATTTTGAATATGTATAAATAAACATTCGTACATCCTGCATGACGCTACCGCATATGACACAAAATTATCATATAGGATGTACGAATATATCTATCTGTTCAATTTGAACCGTCTACTTGTATTTCAAAGTTGTTTATGTGTAGGTAGTTTAGTATAAATAACATTTTTTCTCCAGGTTCATTATCCATCCATGGCTACCATAACTGCTGCGGCTTCCAGAATTGGAATTCAATGCAACTTCGAACCTCTAAAGCACCACAATTTCAACAGTTGTATCAAGTTCTCTCTTTCGATTCCCTCTATTTCAAGCCCTAATTTCTCTTTTCACAAGCTTTCATTACATACAATGCCGGCCAATTCGTTCCGAGCCAACGCTTCCTCTGCTATAGGTATTCTCTCACTCATTCACAAGCGAATTATGTTGGACTATGCTTTAGATTTGTAGTTTCTCTGATCAAATATGTGATTAATTGCTGTGACTTGCTCGACTGCGATTTTCATTTTTTTGGTTACTTGTATTTTGTTACTTTGAGTTATTAGAAATTTAGTTACATATGAGCTTGTAGAGACAATCGCTGAAAGTCCTGTACTATGGCTAGATTATTAGTTAATTAAGCTTAAATTTTACGAAATAGCTTATCAATGGGTGATTCTACCTTCAAATAAGGGCTAACTTGACAGATGAAATGTTCCCTGGCGATTTCCAAGACTCGAAAATGTCACTGTGGGAACAACTCTGCCATTGTGGGAAGGCTCCCTAATTCTACTTCTAAATATCGAGTGAAATTGGGTTTATTTGCATATGCACTTGCGGTTGTCATTGTATAACTTGACGTGCCAAGTAGCGGTCGTCTTAGACTCTTAGTATAAATTTGAAGATTGCCGTAGAGATTATACCAGATTTGCATTCATTAGCTGTCAAAATTTGGGAACCGTTCATTTGACAAGAAGATTTCTTGGTTAATTCGATCACATACGGTGGTTTATATGTATATTAACTTAGTTAAACTGTGAGGAATTTCTTTGATTGTGCTAATATCCTCTCAAGTACTCATGGATTAACTCCCATAATTCCAATACTGACACACAGCCAATAGTCTCTAAAATGTATGACACCGTTTCATTTCTATGCTACTTACACAACTTTGAACAGTTCAAAAGGCAAACTTTAACTGTGCTGACTCTACCAAGCTAACTGTTCAAGCATTATATCAGTATTTTCATTCACCTTCTATTGTTATCTTTCTCAAAAGAATATTTCTGTTCACTTTCACTAAGATAACAAAAAAATTGAAAATACATCTTAAATCACATGTCTAATCTAATAGTGTTATATTAAATGGGATGGAGGGGGTCGTTGTTAGCAATAGGTTGTGAATCGATCTTTGGAAGAATACATACTGTTTTACTCTTTAGATATACATCTTCCTGAAGTTCAATTGTCAAGTTTCATTCTTTTAGTCTTACTTATTGGTTCCTGAAGATGCTCCAAGTGAAGAATTGGAGGCTTCTTCAAGGGGGGGCATTGGAGCAAACGACTTGTTAATTGTAGGACCTGGAGTTCTTGGGCGTTTAGTGGCTGAAAGATGGAGAGAGGTACATCCTGAATTAATAATCACATGATTTCTTTGAGAAGTAGGAACCATCCTACCTTGAACCTAATTTAAAATATACATGCACATTTATTTCTTGTTTGTTAAATTTGGTTTATTAAGGAAATTTTTTATGTTCATTTTCTGAAATCAATATTAGTTGTATGAGTTTCTGGCTTACTAACTGTGACAAACTGGTGGAGTTCTGCTACGCCTAGTGGGATATGCATCATAATTGAGACTGCTAAGAGTTTTGGACCATTTAATGTTGCAGGAATACCCAGGAAGTCAGATTTTTGGGCAGACAATGACAACCGATCACCATGATGAACTTATTAAAATGGGAATTAGCCCATCTTCGAGAGAGACCAAGTTTACATCTAAGTTCCCATATGTCATATACTGTGCTCCTCCATCCCGGACTGAAGACTACCCTGGTGATGTTAGGTAAGCTTGGCAGTTCTTGCAACAGCTATCTGCTATCACCTATCTGTAGTGACATTCTTTTATATTTAGTTTCAAATATTTTGGGGCTCTTTAGACATGGTGCATGGTGTCTCAGTTCTTCAGGAACAAGAACATCAAGATGGGAAATTTCTGTTAATATCTCATTATAGAGAGGACAAATGCTTTTAAACTGTAGTGCAGTAATAAGCAAAATATTTGCTTGTTTAGTAAAACTATTTTTTTGTTGTGGAATAGTCCCTCCTTTACTACCGATGTATGATTGTTGCAAGTATCCTAGCTAGTCATTAGCAGTAAATGCTTCACGTAGCTGGCAGCTGCATGGTAGAAGTGTATGTTTTCAAGATCATGTATATGGGATGGTCAGACCAGTTTTCTGATTCGGCTCTGCTTATCTGGCCAGTAATGATTAGCAGCAACTGTAGGTTTAATGATTCCAAACATTGTTAGTGTTCATCAGCATTGTTTTTCTTCAGATTCTCTGTGCTGACTTTGATCATATTGATACTATATTTGATTTAATACTATAAAACTCAGTGCCACCTTAAAGTGATTTCTATGTCACACATCCAATGAGCAGGGACGCTGCATTAAGATGGAGTGGTGAAGGTTCTTTCTTACTTACCTCAAGCTCTGCACCATATGACTGCTCGGATAACGGATCAATAGATGAGGTGTGATATCTTGCATAAACATTATACTGCTGGCAACAGTTTCTTATTCTGATTGGTTCCTCTTGAAGGGATTTTTGGCCTTGCCAATTAAAGACACGGGCTTTGGAAACTGACTTTTCTGAAGGAAATTACTGAATTTTAACTCATGAAAGCAAGGAAGTCTGAGCTTTCGTTAAACCCTTTTGGTTGTCAAATGTGTAGGATGGTCCCATAGTCCCAATTGGAAGGAGCCCAAGGACTGATATACTTCTCAAGGCAGAAGAAGTAGTACTGGAGTTTGGTGGTTGTGTTGTTAGATTGGCGGGTCTTTATATATCCTTGGATTTAGATCAAAGATCTGGAGTTCTTTCTATGTAGCCTTTAGTTCTTCATTTTTTATTTACCTTAACCAGTAACACAAAGAAGACAGAGGTGCACACACATATTGGTTACATAAAGGAACTGTGGATATTCGCCCTGATCACATCCTCAATCTTATCCATTATGAGGTGACTGCACATCCATGTTTTGTATCATGCTTAGTTTAGAGGTTACCCTTCATTCTATGTCTACAGTTGTGTCGGTGATATTTTGGCTCGTCTTTTCTTACAGGATGCTGCCTCCTTGTCAGTGACCATCTTGAAGAAGAGGCTCCGCAGTCGGATTTTTTTGGGTTGTGACAACCACCCCTTATCCAGGTCATCTCCATTCTACATGCTTGTTAACTTTTCTGGCTCAAAGTCGAAACTCTCTGACCCATGTTGCCCTTACTTGTTGTCTTACCTTGTGCCAATAACAGGCAGGAGCTAATGGACTTGGTCAATAAAAGTGGGAAATTTGAGAAAAAGTTTGAGGGTTTTACTGGTAACTGACTCCTTTTGAAATCCTTTAGCCACTGGTTTAAAGAATCACGCTACAATAGTCATTTATTCCTTGTTTCAGGAACTAGTGGCCCTCTAGGGAAGAAGTTAAACAATTCAAAAACTCGTGCTGAACTAGGATGGGAGCCTAAATATCCAAGCTTCGCTCAGTTCCTTGGAGTTTCAGATTAAATTGCTGCAGGAGCTCTATTCTTTGGAGTTATTGAAGAAATGCAGGTGAACTATTTTCACAGAGTTGTCTTTTAATGCGGCATATTCTGATCAGTGTTTTTGTGCACTTAATTGCACTATGTTGGGCAGATATTGCGTGTGTAACATAATTATGAGTTTTGGTTTATGTGTACCGTCTCCGGTGTAATTTGTTGTTAGGAAAGGATGTTGTGTTTGTCAATTACTACTGAGATGTTTATAATATTGGATTAAGGTGACATTCTTGAAATGTTGGTTTTTTAGTTAGAAAAATCTTTATTAGCTTCCTCATTCTTAAAAATGAAAGAAGCAAAAGATCAAGTTGATCAAATAGAGGAAGTTATTCGTGAAGATTTCCAAGACATAACAACTAAAAAGACCTTGTCAGAAGGAGATTAGATACTTGAAAAAAGATGATCATGAAGAGATCTCAATAAGTTATGTCTTCACGTATAGAAAAAAGTTGGAATCGAAAAATGTTCGTTTTCATATAACATTGCTATTGAAGTAATGCAACAAGACGCGGATCTTGAGCCAAAGTCTGTTGATGAATGTAGATTAAAGAAATAATTGAAACTATCCTGACGAATATGGTACATTAATCATTTTAGTGAGATTTTGTTATAAAAAAGGATACAAAAATCATCATATTTACCTTGTTTTGTAAGAAGGTATGAATGTGAATTTGTCAAAATAACCATTTATGTTGATTATTTATATTATTGTTGAAACTTCTAAAAGAATCAAAAATAGTTGAACATTTGAAGAAATAATTTAAAATGAACGATTTTGAATATATAAAATTTTATGTTGTCTTGTAGATCGAACATTCAAAGAATCAAATATTTGTCTATCTCATATACGTAAAAAATTCTTAAAGAGTAGTATTGAAAACACCTCTAAATTCAGCGTGAATTATTAGTTTCATCTCTAAACTATTAACAACCTTAAAACCACCTCTTTATTTGACTAACTGAACTTAGATACATCTCCGATTTTGCAACATGAACGAAATACACCCCTACATTCTTGCCAAGTTAATTTATGGGTATATCCAACATTTCTCTCGACTTTTTATTTAGAGTCTTATGCTCCTACAAAATTTTGAGATCACTTGATATGTCATGTGGCAGATCAGACCGGGGTGTATCTAAGTTTGGTTAACCAGTAGAGGGATATTTTTGAGGCTGTCAATAGTTCGAAAACAAAACTAATAATTTACGCCAAGTTCAATAATGTTTTCAATACTTCTCTCAATATTCTTTATAAGTATAGCATATTCTCATTGACCTCCAATAATTATGAGATCACTTAATAATATAAATAGAAAGATCAATTTCAACTTAAGAAAGCAATGAAAAGCTCTTTGGCAATGAAACTCCATATTGGACATTAATACATCCTACATACCTTCCATAACATGTATCATCATTTTGATCTCTTTTTATATATACATAATACATTCGAAAATTATAAGAAATATGATTTTATTTTAAGTTTGTACTAACCCTCACAATTGAATAATTATTATTTGAATAATCTGACATTGAGCTATGAACTGTGTTACATTTCTTAAGCCACGAGGTATGCTATATATGAAGTTTTAACGAATAATTAACAAGCATAATGCAAGAATTAGATGCTACTGAAAGAGCTTGATTATACAAGTACACTGCAACAAACAAAAAAATCAATCATAAAAAATCGACCTCACGAAATCGAATTAAACTGATCTCATGAGGTTTATTTTTAAATATATTTAAATATCTATTAATTAAAGTAGATTATGATTTTTGACAACTAAAAGTGAAGATTTTTCCACGTAAAATCATTATATTGATTAATATTCTATATTTACTTTTTTTAATTATTTAGAAAAAACCTTATTCCTCATTTCGTAAGTGGCAACATAAAATATCATACGCAACTTGATAACTTTAAATTATGAACGGATTCAATTCAACCTACTACTAATGAAACTAATCATCATGATATATAATAAGGTAAAAAAAGAATGCACCCACTAAAAATAAAATAAAATAAAATTTTCTATACGTCTCTTTTGTATGCCGTGACATTTAACATGTTAACTTCTTGAACCGACCTTCATTTAATAATACAAAAAAAAAGACATCAATATAGTTAAGCATATGAAAAGGTTTTTCTGCACGCAGGTTGATGCTTAGTTCTGTTCTCCCGCACACTCGTTTTAGTACTTTTTCACGAGGTCTCGCATTCAAGTCCCCCTGAATTGAAAGCTTCTTTGTCCAGAAGTTATAATTTAGTCAGACTCCAATATAAATACCAAACACTTGAATATGGAAATTCCTTTGTTAGGGATAACATCCTGACGTGAATCATAATTTAGTTAAATTCTAATATAAATACTAAACACCGGATAAAAAAATATACAAGAAAAAGACGACAAGTGCTATCTCAAGATTTTCCCATGCTCATAAATGAGCATTGACATAAGTGGGGGAAGCAATAAAAATAGAAAAAAAAAAAGATACATTAACTTGAGTTGTCGAAATTGTATTTGTTGAAAATGATTAATTAGTGAAGAAAGCAAAAACGACGGCTCTCTTCACATACCAAAACATCAAGTAAAACAATTATTGCCTTCATTCATTCATGTCTACTTTTAATTCCTTAATTAATTAAAAAGAATTGGTTAACTTAATTATTGAGCAATTTATAGGCACTTGTCAACTTATATTAACTTTTGATTTGTTAATCATGATTAGTAGGGGTCCATTATTTGCTGAGATCATAAGACACTCTTGAAATTTGCACAATAACTAGTGGTTATTAGAGAATGAATTATATTATATAGTTTAGGTTGAAAGATCCACCCCCCTCTAAATTAGGTCATAGAGATTCTACTTTTTTATTTGTTTAATTATTAGTTTATAATTATTTAGTTCTGTGTTGTGACGTAGTTTTTTTTTTTTAAAATCTAATAAACAATGGTTATTAGAGAATGAATTATAATTTTCACTTGTTCTTTAGACAAATGCCAATGATGTGGTAAAAAGAGAAATCTCACTTGCGTAACCATCGAGGATTATAATAAAATAGTAAGTACTTTTTTTATTTTTAATTAATATTTTAGATTTAAACTTTAGGAATAGAATCTTTGGCGGAGAGCATTTTATTTCCAAAATGAGACTTTCGGGTTGAATTAGGATTATGAACATCCAACACCGAAAAATAAAACAAAAGAGATCTAACCCTGCACTATAATATTAGCAAAAGGAAACTCTATTCTATTTTGTTGAAATAGAAAAGAAGTAGAACTTTAACTAAATTCAAATTCATATAAAAAAATCTCTGTCAAATTCTAGCGTAGATAAATGCTATCTGACTTAAATGATCGAATTGATTCTTTCATTTTGTCGAACTCGAAATGGAGGCTCTTTTTATCAAGAGGAGAAGATAAAGTCTTTTGGCAATAGAAGACGTATTTCTAATTAATTCTTCAGTCATTTTGTGTCTGAATTCTAAATCGACAAGATGTAATTGAATACTTCTGATCAATAGAACACGAAGAAGAGAAAGTAAAAAGTTATGTATGATAAGCTTGATGAGCCGATTATATCCAAGATCTAATTCCATTTTGTTCCTATCTAGTGAATTATTCTTTTTACTTTTTTTCTATCTTTTTGCTTGTAGCTTTCTATTGTTTCAATTTTTAATGTGGCTCTTGAGTTCTATTGACGCTTTCTCGAAAGACTGACTTTATCTCTTCGTGATAAGGATATTTTCCTATTTTCCTAACACAAAAGAAACAAAATACTACTAAAAAGTGAATTGGAGAGTAGTTGGGGTATATTAATGTCATCAAAGTCATAGAGTCAAATTAAGGGTTCCAACCATTGTGTGGGGGTCCCCTTTAGCCACTCTCTTATGTAATTTTAGTGTAGTCAATTGTCCCTCCAATACTTATGCTTTAGATGTGGGGGTCCCCAAATCTAATCAAATACAAAAAGAAAAAGACGTGTTGGAGTTTTTATCTCCCAAAATTAGAAAAGTGTAATGAAAGATAGTGATAGTATAAATATAGAAAAAAAATATTAGGTCAAATTACCTCTTTTCTTTTCTTTTTTCCATAAATAAATTGATCATGAATAATGGTAAATATTGGTAAGTTTATAATCAAACTAATAAACTAAAATCTTTATTAAACATCAAATATTGAATTTTATGATAATTTATTAATCTCCAAGAGACATCCCAATAATGGTTAATAGGTCAATCCTCTTTAAAGTAGAAATAGCGTTCACCAATTATTCATTGACATACATTTCTATATTCTAACTTTAATGTTAATTGACCATTTAGTGGCATACACTTGTATATTCTGATTTTTATTATACTATCAAAGCAAAAAGAACAAATAAATTATTGAAACTAGTAATTCACCATGGATACGGCGTAAATTGAATTAAATATTAAAAAAACATATCAAATAGTCATATCAAGCATAAAGCTTATGTTAAAAGACATGTATCATACATTTATCACTTTAGTGTACATCGTGCAAGTAAGAACTATTTTATAGATTATTTTCAAGATGAATGTCACATTCAAAAGAGTCAACATATGAAGTCTTAGTTACGAATATATGTTTGGTTTAGATTCCTTGTGAAGATTTCGTTTATCTTTGATGTGGAATATGGCAATATTTTTCTTCTTCTTCTTCTTCTTTTCTTTATTTGGGATGAACTTGCTAGATATGTTGTGGCTAAATTGTACCAAACCTAACTTGCTTTATTCTTCATACTTTTTAGACCAAAAATGATAAAATTTCACTCTTCTCCCTAAATCCTAATTATGTGTTGATTCAATTTACAAGAATTCAAAAGAATATTGAAAATATTCCTAAATTCGGCGCGAATTATTAGTTTCATTCACGAACTATTGACATTCTTAAAAACACTTTTTTACTTGACTAACTGAACTTAAATACACCTCCGATCTTGCAACATGACTGAAATATACCCCTAATTTCTCGCCAAGTTTAGAGGTGTTTTCAACACTTCTCTCAATTTTTTATTAAGAGCTCCATGCTCCTATAAGAGTTTGAGACCACTCCGGAGTGTATTTAAGTTTAGTGAGTCAAGTAGATGGATGTTTTTAAGGTTGTCGATAGTTCGGGACAAAACTAATAATTTATGCCAAATTCAGAAGTGTTTTCAATACTTCTCTCAAAAATAATAATAGAATTTTCACCTTTTTTTCTCTCTTCACTAGTTGATATCTAATTACACCAACAATATGATATTTATAAGGTATGATATTTAACAGAAAAATGTTTGTATAATAACTAGCAGGATGGTGACACTTAGCTAATTGCTATATACCCAACTCGTCTTCTTGTTAATACTTAAATTAAAGTTTCAACTTTGAACATAGAATTGACCAAAATCTCATGACAACTTGTAGTATATTAGTGCCTAGTGGGATCTTTAATCTTCCTCCACTAGTCATAAAGAAAAGTTGGGACATTTTTTTCCCCTTAAACAATGGAAAGCCAATGGTTTTGTCTATTGAATTTAAGTGATTCTATTGAAAATCATGGGGTAGTGGTGCCTTCCTCTCATAATTCTACAATGCTTCTTTCCTCATTAAGAATCTTTGTAGCCAGAATAGTGAAAAAGTGACATTGAAGCTCCCACATAGACGGTAGAGAGTACATGATTATTGTCTAGACACCCCTATTAAGAAAACAATTATTGACATAGTGAGTTTACAATTTATTCCTATTAATTATGAAGTGGATGAATTAAAAACTTAAGATTGTCAAGAAGTTTGACATTTTTCAAAGTAATTAATTGAGGCTATAATAGGTAAAAAAAAATGTCATTTCTTGATTTGTCAAAATGGACAAGTAATTAGGGACAACTAAAAAAGGAAAAGTGGACAAGTAATTAGGGACAGAGGGAGTACCTGATACTTGTTATCTTTACTAAAAATAGATGATTCATAACGTTTGTTATTTTAGAAAATCAAGACATAATTAGTTATTTGTTTCCACTTTTATCCTTAGTCAAAAAAATGGAACACAAGTGACTCACCTATATCATTTTTCTCTAACGGAAGTGAAAAAATCAACTTTAAATTTAGTTTTTAATTTTTTTATTAAAACAAGACATTCATACAGGGGTATATTTAATCTTTAGCGTCTAATTTGAATTTATTATTTTGATTATCAAATTTATTTTTTTACTAAATTTCTTGTAAAATTATCATACATGCCATAATTTTTATTTTTTTACAAATACAAAAATAAATTACAATATATGCGGAAGAAAATAATTTTAAATTTTTTTCTTACTTTTTTCTCTTTTTCAATTCACGCTTCTTTTTTAAAAATCTCATATTTTTACACTAAAGAATTAAAGAAAAAATAAAATAAAATAAAAATAAGAAACATAAATATTGATAATCAAAGAAGTAAAAAAAAAAACATGTGTGAAAAGGATCATATATCCCTACATGAACTCTTTAAAAATTAAAGTCAAGAAAACAGATTTAAAATTATTTCTTCAATTTCTTTAGATAAAAGGATATATGTTAGCCATTTTTATAACGACATATGAGTCATTTTTATAAAGAAAAAAGTATATATGAATCATTTTTATAACGATGGATATATCAATTTTAAATAACAAAATTGAGAAATATATTAAATCCTTTTTCCGAGAGATATTAATATGATGCGAAAGAGAAAAAGTTCAAATAGAGTAGAGTAATAAATAATGATAATTTAGTCAAATTATCTTCTGATTAATGTAAATCTTAAGGGGTGTGTCAAATATAACATGACAAGTATTTAAGAACGGAGGGAGTTGAAAAGCATTAAGAGGAACAAAAAGACTAAAGGGCACAATTTTCAAACACAAGACCCCACTTTGCTTCCATTATGTTATACTCCAATAAGTAGGTTATACAAAGAGAACTTTCCATATTAACAGTACACAAAGTGCCCACTGAATTTACAAAAGACATTATTATTATGTCAATAGTCTACATCTCAAGTTAATAGGGTGTCTCTATAGGGATTAGTTGTCATAGATTTTGGCAAACTCAAGAGTTTTTTTCCCTTGAAGTTTGTTTGTAACATAGTGCATGCTGTACTCTCCATGATTGTACCTTTTATATTTGCAAGGGTTATTTTCACCAACCAATTCTGCCAATGGTCCTAACTCAATTTCATAACTTGGTGCATAAAATGTCACAATAGATAGTCTATCCTTTTCTTGATGTGTCACTGCTCTGTGCTCCACACTTTTGTATCTCCCATTAGTTAGAACCTGTGGTGAACGAATACAAAGGTCAAAGGCTTTATTATTCAGTAGTCATCGCACGTTTAGAAATATAACCTATTAGCACAATATACATAACAAGTGCACACCTCAATGGTATCACCAATGTTGATAACAAGTGCATTTGGAATTGGTTGGACAGGTACCCAAACATTGTCTTTAAGTATTTGTAGGCCAACTGAGCTGCTGCATTTACCCTGTTGCAACACTGTCAGTGCACTTCCATCTGAGTGGGGACTTAATCCCAAAACAAGATCTGGTCTAGGACATGCTGGATAGTAGTTCATCCTCACTGCTTGTACAGCTACTCCAAACATTTCTTCAAAAATATCCTCATTCAATCCAAGACTCATTGCTATGTATTTTAACAAAGTCTTACATAATTTCCTTATCTCTCTCGAGTATATATCCACCGTTTCACTGCAAAAAGAGCGAAAATTGAGCATCTATCCAAGGGTGTGACTAAAATATTCCAATAGATGCACACAACGCTAGTCGCTAGATGATTTCCTAAACCTTTATTTCATTACAGAGTTGCTGCTCAGTATCTGTGCTGGTGAGAGTATATAATCAGGTGTGCGAAAATTGACCGGACACCACTATTACAAGAAAGACGAACTTTTCTTGTTTAAAACTAGCAGTCAATCTAAGGTGGTCCCTACAAATTTACACTTGCTTATTCAACAGTTGTATTTTTCAACACTTTTTTCCTGTAGCTGAAGTTTAAGCTTACCTGAAATCAAGTGGCTTAGTTGGCCAGAGTTTTGGGTTCCTAATGAAATGAGGTTCCACACCAAGAGCAAACATGTTACACCAGTCAAGTTTTTGATCTTCTGAGAAGACAAAAGCTTGACCATAACCTTGAACTGTTCCAGGAGCCATTGGATATTTCTGTTTCTCCTCTAAAGGTAACATAAAGAACTCCATAGCTATTTTCTCCATCTTTTCAAGTAAGTCCAAGTCAATCCCATGGTTAATCACCTATAAACAATGATAAAAAGGAACAAAATTAGAAAGCCTATAGTATTTTGCTATGTTGCTCGGACTCTTCAAAAATGTCATCAGATGCGTGTCGGATCCTTCAAAACTAGTGCATTTTCGGAGGATCCAACACAAGTGCGGCAACATTTTTGGAGAGTCCGAGCAACTTAGGTATTTTGTAATCAGTATGTTGTAAACACAAGTAACATACCTGAAAGAATCCCCACTCTTCACAAGAAGTAGAAAGCTTCATGATTTCATTATGAAAATCCTGGCTATTCAAGATTTTGGACAAATCAACAACAGGAATGTTAAGATTACAGGAAGATGGAGTAGTAACTGTGGCAAGTTTTGGTCTTTCTATCATGTCTCTTACAAATCTTTCAGGAATAGAAGATGGTTTAATCTTTTTCAGTTCTTGCACATCATCAATGTGACCAACTTTAACAGGAAAACTTGGCACTGGAGCCATTTTCTAACACTACAACTTTGTTTTTTTGGGAAAAATGGAGTCTTTTTCTAGTCAAGATTGTAAAAGTCTATGCTTTGTTAGGCATACAATTCAGAAATATGTCAAGTACTTATAGAGGGTAAAGAGTGTGCATCTCTATATTATTGTGTGGGTCCTGAATTGGTGCACTTTAATAAATTCTCAGTCATGCAAGTTCTATAACAGCTCACATACAAACCTATAATTGTTTGCATTTACATCCAATCACCAACCACCAATATGGATCATAACATCAGCATCTTGAGTTTTGAGTACAGCTCTTTCCTAATATAAGAGTTATTTTTGTCTTTTCTTTCCTTCTTAGCTACTTTTTTCTGTAAATATATCTAGAGATGAGCCGGTTCAACAAAAAGTTCTTAAAAACGCATGGCACCTAGGTAAATAAGGAACGAGATGAATATAGAGGCTAAACGAGCATCCCATACCCAAAAGGTGCCCAACATTGGTTTCTCCGATACCCTCGGTAATTAAGGAAAAACAACGTAGAAGAGAGCACCTATGTTTGCACCAGTTCCAGAAGAGCAAAGAAAAAGGGATGTTATGTTCATACGAAACAAAAAAAGTGTTTATATCCGTGATGATATAAGCCAGAATACTCATCCGAGCCACAGGAACATGTACATACAAAATTCACACCTTGCTGAAAATCTAATGGTGCTACCCGAAAGACTTAAATGAAATAGCCATCATTGTTAAGAATTTGACATCAAAAAAGGAGGTCGTAATAACGAAAAGGACACGTAAGAATTTGGTTTAGCTAGTGGAATAAGAAAGAAATGTATCTGTATTCAATATGCAATCAAAGAATTTCTCCCCATAAGAGAAATTCATTTTGCTTTCTTTTTCCTTCCGCTCGTGTGTGGTGTTCAACCAATCGTCTCACAGTCAGGAAGGCTTATACCATTATGCTCACGAGCGTAATCTTAGCTTGAGTCTACCGTCACATACCTCTATTACTATTTAGGAGGCATACATCCTAGATAAACTACCCCACCTAGCAGTATACTGCTTCCAAATGATTGGTGTGACGGTTAGGCATTTCAGACAAAAGAGTGGTCTTTCGGGATTGATCCTTATATGTCACCACCTCCGACCTCTCACACATTCGATTAGTTGAGGTTGTCACTGCGATGCTATAGGGTAAGGTGTAGAGGGTCTTACTGTCTAGCCTGTGCTACTCCACATCTTTAAGCAGAATTCAACTTCACCGGGTCCATGTTTAAAACAGTGAGACAGCCGTTACACCATTCAGTTCATGTCAAGACAAATTAGGTTCCACAACTCCAAAAAAAATCCCTATTCCCTACCACTCCAAAAGAAAAAGAAATGTGCTTGGCTGCAAAAGATATCAGTTTGGTAGCTGCCATAATAGTACAATATGGCTGTCTGTTAAGACTTTTAAGAGTGACCAACTTTGATGCATCTCTGATGCTATTGTGTAGGACCCTAACTAATAAATTCTCAGTCATGCAAATTCTATATATTTTTAGAAATGTTCACATACAAATGTATAATTGATTGCCTTTCCCATCCAATCACCAATCTTCAATATGGATCATAGCATCAGCATCCTGTGTTCTGAATACAATTCTGAGTTGTTTTTGTCTTTTCTTCCCTTTTTTGCTACTTCTTTTAAATATCTGGGAAAATTGAATAGTGATTAGTTTCACTGATCAAAGCAAAATATTTCCACTCCTCTGTTAAGTTGCATTAAGGGTGAACTCAAACAAATAAGATTTACTTGTCTAAAGATAATTTTTCAAGTTTAACTAGCCAAAGTTCACCATCTTGACTAATCAGAATTCACGTTGTCTACTAAAAGGTTCTCTATTCCCAATACTCGAACCCAAAATATCTGTGGAGGGGTCAAAACCATCCTATCCAGACCCGTGATGATTGTGGAAAGAATTGTCTAATTCACAACGTCAAGACAAAATATCAGGCTCCACAACCCCAAAAATATCCCTTATCCCTCCCTATTCCACTCCAAAAGTAGAAAAAAGATCTTGGCTGCAAAAGAAATCAGTTTGGCAGCTGTCAAGAGGTAAAGAAATGAAACTGGATGTAATTGTTGGTACTTGTAAGAGTCTGATTTTATTGTGTGAGGTCCCTAACTAATGCACTTTAATAAAATTGAGTTTCTGTAATTTAGCAAGAAATCTATAATTGCTTAATCCTAGTCCCTACTCGCCTCACTCAAAAAAAGAACAAGACAAAGTTGGTTATTACCTCTACATCTACTGATGGGAGGCAGGAACAGGAATTGAATGTAATGGTACTGGTAGGGGCCATACTGTTATTCCAAGTTGATGTCTCCCATTTGTGCAAACCAAATCTAGTGACTTTTTCATCACCCCGACCCCCCTTTTCTCAAGACACCTTTAAACCATACCAAATTTTGCCCAACTTCAAAAGTAAATGTATCTTTTTAACCATGGTAAGAGTGTAGGGTAAGTGGAGGAGTGGAGTGGGTGGGGTGGGAGGTGGCTTTTTGGAAATGAGGAAGAAAGAGGAGAAGAAAAAGGTGTGTAAAATTGGATTGAAAGATACATTTGACCAAATTGAGTTAATGAGTTTCTTCCTTTCAGACAAAGCATGCTATTCTTTACATTTTCTTCCAAACATACTTTTTTGTCCCAATTAGGAAAAAACAACAGTTCTTGATTTGAGAATCTGTTCTTTTTTCTATTGGTCTTTGATGACTAGGAGAATATTATTTTCACCTTGTGCTAGTAGCAGATTTTACAGACTACTGGGGGGCTTGATTTGGGGTTCACTTCATAGTGATCAAGTGTTTTACAAGTTCCAAATTCCAATCATGAGAGTTGTACCTCTGCTTTCCAGCACTTAAAAAGTTCATACTAAGCAGGCCAATCAAAAGAATAGCATTGACAGGAAATAGAAGGATTATCAGAGATTTTTAAAAAAAAACAATTCTTACATGTTACAGCCAAAACACAATTTTGGGTTCCTGATGTTAATGGAATTACAGACGTTTACCAACGTGCAAAAGCTACAATTACAAAACTAAAACTAAAATCAAGCAGTCTGACATATGCTACAAGGTAACATCCAGTTGTGACCCAACTTCGATCTGGATGTCGCATTTCCATAATGGGAATGTCAAATTGTCTATGACATGTGATTGATCGATGAAACAGTCGCTTCTTCAAGGGAAAAAAAGGGCCTCTATAGACCAGCCCCAGCCATAACAGAGACACAAAGTGTTGTACTAACACTAAAATATGCAGATACGCGATGAATTCCCGCGAAATTCTGTTCTCCTCCTCGCCTTGTCAAGCAAAGAACAGCATAGCAATATGCTCCAGCATGACTCAGTTGACACGTGCTAGTCATAAAAGTGACATCTCCTTTAAACACAGCAGATAAGTTGACAAGAATCCTTCACTTCTAAATTTGAGACTCTGCACCAGGTCATCTCCAGTAAGCCCAAGCAAACTCTCATGCAAAGAAGCTGCCTTTTATTGGTTCCTCAAATATAAAATCAGCTGGCAGAATATACTCCGTTACTCATATTAAAGTACATACCTGAGGCAGTAAATCAGCAGTTTCCTGTCCACCTTACAGTTTATCATCCCCTCCACAGTATCCTTCACTATCTTGGACACTGTAATATGACGACTACATCAACAGGAAGCGAACAGAATATAATAGTCTCACCAATCATCCTATTTCTATTACCGTATCTGCCCAATACTACTACATGCCACAAAGAACTCACTTCAAAAATGATTCTCCAAAACCATTTCACAAGCAAAGCCATATTTATAGTCATGCAGATTCCCAGTGCAACAGACACTTAAAGGGCAACCACAACGTCCCCTTTTACAAGGTAAATATCTGGGGTTATAACTGTCACCATTCCAACTACCTTGGAGCTTCTTATCTTTCCTCCACATAACCGGGCATTAGAACAAGGACATCATAGAAGTAAGCAAGTTTGACAGACTAGAGTTGACAGGAGTGATCTAACCCCCACCCCCTCTTCCGACAAATACTGTCATCCAAAATGGAGTTATTTTCATAACACTACAGGAAAAAACTGTTGTGCAGATAACTATAATCATATCAGTGGTTGAGCAGAAAATGCTGCATTGCATAATTTTATCAGTACTTGAGCAAAATATGCCTAACCATCAACTCGTTCATGGAAGGTTATCAGTTAGTGAACACCAAAATTCTCTCGTTTTCCCTCGAAACTGAAGGCTCAAATGGAATATCAAAACTAGATCAAATCCAAAAACAAAAGCTACTGAGGAGAGATTGATATATAACAAACTAGCATCCCTAACTTCTATTCTCAAATGCTAAAAACAGTTTTGACTACGCATATTGATCTGTTTTAAATTTGTTGCATCAAGAATAATTAGACAAGGAACAAGAGTTATTAAGACAACTACACATCGCCACTCGACATCTCAATACACCACTATCAAGTCAGAAATATAACTATAGGTACCTTTTTAAATTAAAAAAAAAATCTGAACTTGGTCCGGATTGGACCAATTATATATAATAAAAAACAAGTTACAAAGACTGAAAGACAACAAAACTAAGCCCAATATGGCTATAGGTACCTGAATAAAATAATGACGCATTTGGTGTGAACTTTCTGGGGAAAAAAATCCCTTTTCAAAAATAATGCATTTGCGGTCAGTCATCGGTGAAGCAAGCTTTTACTGGCATGCAACACAGATTCAATTGTTTATTGTTATCTAAGCAGGCTACAAACTTGAAACACAACATCTAATGGAAAGTGTAAAGGACCACAGATAATAGACTTACCTGGCATGCCTTTCTGGAACATAAGGAGCAACCAGGTTTGACTGTGTCTCAGGAGGAACATATTTCCCAATTCATTTACTGTACTAAACAGATTTCCTGTTGCAATTTCCCCACAATAAGATCAGTTGAAAAGAAATTCAAGTCTAATCTTCATAAATCCAAACAAAGTAAAGGTAATATGGCACAACTTACAGCAATACTTCAAGTTCTTCTGCAGCACGTTCTTTTAAGATCAACAGATCTAACGGATACCAAGCTGTCAAAAAAAATGACCCACACTCCCAACTTTCTTGGCTCATTTAGAAAAGAGATCAAAAGCTGATAAGATGATTACAGGCAAGCAGAATTAAGTGATTAACTCCATGTTTTCCAATCCTTTCTTTAACATACCAAAAGATGCAATTCTGTAACGATCTCCTCCCCTCTTTTTTTCTTTTCTTTTTCTCTTTTTTTGGCAGATTCTTTAGTAATATGCCAAGTACATAGAACAAATTTGTGAGGCAGAATCAGTGACTTTTTTCTATATATTTTCACTAGATAAAAAAATTTAAAGAGAAAGGAGTAAAAAGAAATAATGGCGGATAACATAGTAATTCCACTAAATTCCTCCACCAAAATTGTGCCTTATGTTCCATTAGGAAAAATGAAGTTATATACGGCAACCCAAGGATCCAAGTCCTCTAGTAAAGGATGAAACATTGGGACTACATTGAAACTCATGTCTACTTAGATATGCCATCTAATGTTCTCAATATCCGAACTCCTATTTTTCTCTATTCCCAACCAAAAGAACCTAATATTCAAAATTGGATCTCAAGTGAACTCCGAATCTTTTCCTTGAAGAGTTGAAACTTTATACATCTCATCCCCAACCTGTAAATTTTAAGGTTGAGCATCTGTGCCCTTATCATATACCAAAAAGTTGAATTCTCAAAATTTCATGAAATAGAAAATCAATCCCACTTTGTACACATGTACAGGAATATAACACACTTGACAGCATGCCTCTTCACCAAATTGCAACGCAGGTCCTCACTTCCTTCCCATATCCAAGGGCCTGCTTGTGAATGGAGAACCACATAAATTACATGGTTGATTTAACCTCGACTGCCACCGAAACCATTATGGTTAATTGCCTCGATAGCTTGCCTCACCAAACGTATTAGCTCCTCTACATCCTGGAAACTGAAGTCAATAACCCGTTTAACTGAAATGAAAGCGTCTTTATTCTCTGCCCCTCCAACGTTTGTGGCAGCTGCAAAAGCAATCTGTGCTTTTCTAGATGCCTCCATTGCAGAATTTACATCCTTTGTCTGCAAAATTTTACATCATTTTAATTGCTTAACCTACAGAAATGGGTAGCTAACACAAAAACAATACAAGAACTTAAATCAAAGGAAGAAATCCCTTGACTCCTCCAGTATTCAGCAGTCATTTGACGTACATAAGGAAAAAGAACCCTTGAATATCCAACAAAACTGTGAACTAGTACAGATATGTCTGAAATCATAAACCAGTCCACTTACAAAGTCAAGCAGACGAACAAGACTAGGACGGTTTCGAGGAGCAATAACATGATTTCCAGAATGAGAACCACTGCCTTTTGATAAAACAGTCTTCTCTGCCACTGTTAGATTGTTTGTGTTATCAACATCAGATGCGGAAGATGAAGGAGATTCACCTGAATAAAACGTGTGGGTTAAACATGACGCAACTGCATACCATCGAGAATATCTGAAGCAGAATCACATTATACACACTAGATACGCTAAAATATATCCAAATTCAAGTAGAACTTCACGTGAATGAGATTCGCCTGAATAGAAGTATGGACTAACATGACGCGACAACTACACATTATCGAGAATTTTTGGACCAGAATCACATTATAATCACAGAAATTCTAGAGCATATTCTTGCAAGTGGGAAAATCATGCAAAAGCTAACAGTCCTCCATTAAAACAAAGCTAGACTGCAATAAACCATGAATCCAGAGATACATAGATATGTTAATCAAGGCGACAAATAATAGCCAAAGACACTCTATTCAAAGAATTCCTTTCTCCTTTTAATTATTTTTTCCAGCAGCTTCCAAATTGTGGCTAAGCATTCTTTGCAAATCAGTTTTTTTAATCACAATAATGCCCACTGCCAAGCACGGACAAAATAACTAAAATAGGACAAACCCCAAGATCTCATGCTTGAAGACTTTATTATACAACAGAATTTTCAATCAATGAGATTGCTTCAAAAATCCAAACATCCATTGCGCCCTCCCCTCTGTGTCTCACTTACACATACGCATCTCTTTATGCATAGTGCATTTGCATGAATCAAGACCTGTTCTTTAAGACTGAGAAATCCACTATTTCCATCTTCAGAATTTGGTGGATGAGGCCTGCCCCTCTATCCTTTTCTACTTAAATATCAGACTTGGTCCACCAACTAAGATTACTCATGATGTGCGTCTACCACACATCTTGTGATGTACTACCTCTGCCGCTAAACAAAGCCTTCGGGCATGTGAGAATCAAGAAGGTTAAATTAGGATGTCTTATTTTCCCCACTTTGGAATTGTTTACCGCTGAAAATAATTGGAAAAATATGAAGGTTGAATTACAAAATCAGTATGCCTATTGAACTTCTTATGCTTTTGGTCCAGATCTCTCTTGTGGCTAAAGTGATGAAAAACATACATCAATCTAATTTCTCAGGGCAGAGAGGGGGTGGTTATCTGTTTTAACCACATCTCTGCTAAACTAAAATCCTTTTCAAATCAAAATCACATTCCATCTATAGCTAATGGTGTTTCTTTGAATGTGGGATATAAAACAACAAAAGAAAAGGAAAGAGGACTACTAAGTGTATCATTGTATTTCTTCCTTTTTAGGTGATGCTTATATGATTATGCTAACTGCTGCAAATTTGATGGCGGCAAGACAAGAAACTCTGAAGTTCAATACTTCATGACAACAACATACCTTGAGGGGGAACTTGCAAATTTGCATGCAGATCATGCCAAATTCTACTTGAACTCATACTTTTGCAGTTTACCACCCTCATGTATGCAACCTCCATACACTTATAGGCCAAAGCAGCAGTGGCAGTTTCATCATGCTTCTCGTATTCAAGTGCACAAGCTCTGCAACATTATGAGTATATATTACACAGCCAGAGAAAAGAACAGCCATCAAACAAGAAGTAATTAGATAGTTGTAACTAATCAGACTTGCTTAACCATATATAGAAAAATTTACACAGAATATTCAACTTTATCTTCAATAAACCAGTTTCTATGCAGAAAAGAGTCATGCCAATATCTAAACATTAGGATATTCAGCAGCACTCCACAGGAAAACAATTGATTAAATGAACAGAAGTTTCTGCTAAGTAACAACTTGGTAAGGCGGAGGTTCTTTATAAAACGGTATGGCCTTGAGCCAAACAGTAAACCAAGAGACAAACCATCAGTTACAGATTTGAGGAGCCGCGAGTTTGGAAATTTTCCCAACAGAGAAGATGTTAAATAAGTGCTTACGAAAAGGTATATTTAACGGATGTGTACAGTTGAAGCTATTAAAAATTATTGAAGCTAGTTAAATTGTACATATTTAATTGTTGAAGCTATTTAACGGATATGTACAATTGAAGCTATTAAAAATTGTACATATTCAACGGATATGTACCGATTGAAGTTACACTTACTCGCAAAGTTTGGCTGCGTTACTATAGATTTGTATTTGATTCAACTCCCCAGATTTGCTACTTTCCCCATTTGAGCTTTCTAAATGTGAAGCACCCTGAAGAAACAGTAATGCCGCTTGGAAATAGCCATGATTATAGTCAGCATGAAATCCAGAGTTCTGCAAGTAGCTTCAACAATTAGGAAACAAATACATTCACTGCACACATAGGTATACAAGGAGAATGACTCCTTATTTCTTCAGTATAAACTCAACTAGATAACAAAGCAGAAAAGAAACTAGCTTTAGAAAATAGACCAGTAACAAGTTCCACTTGAGATATAGTTGAAAAGAGATATTAGTAGAACCTTAAGACGATCAGCAGTATCTCTAAGCTTTTCAGCTTCTGTCAAGATAATAGAAGCAGTCTGACTGGAGGACTCTCTTTTTGAGGGGGTAGGAGTACTGGGTTCCTGCACTGCACAATGATCAGACTCCAACCGGCCCATGCTGTTGTGACTCGCATTTTGACACACACCAATGTCAGGATCTTTTAGCATAGTTGACACTCTGGCACTTACAGAAGAATTAGCCATCCCTACATTTTTAAAACTTCCTTTCTGGGCACCTGAAGCAGGTTTGCTCTTAATAACTGATGTGCCTAATTTATCTTCAGCATGTGCACCAACTTGTGACCTTAGGTCCCTGGATTCTGTCTGAGTTGATCTACCATTCGTTGCAAATCGAGCATCACTTTCCTGATGAAGTTTTTCCTTTGTAAGAACTTTTCCTTCCAAGTCACATACACTATTCAACTTTGTGGTTGACCCAACACCATCATGCTTCAATCGGAGCTCTCTACTGCTGTCACTACAATGTGTGGGATCTTTCTTGCTGACTTTCTGATTGTTTTTGAAAGATTTAGTACTAGAGTCAAGATTATTAGGGTCAATCTTTGAATTCAGGACTTCCTTGCTGCCCAGTTGATCAGATATGTTCTCTTCTACCCTTTGAGTATTAAATCCAGTATTCCAGTCTTTCTCCTTAAATTGCAAAGGAGGATCTTTGGCAGATTTATGTTCATTAAGCACAGAAACGTGTTTCTTGCTCAATTTACCCTTGCCATCAGAGCAATATGCAGCACGCTTTTCAGTCATGTAGGGGCTACATTGCTCCAGAACATCAACATTATTATTACACATATGGCTATTTCCAAAGTCGGAAGAATGTATACCACACGATTCAATTTTTTCCCTGGCATCATTACCCCGAAAATCTAGCACAAAATTTTCATAAACCTCCGAATGAGGAACACCTGGTCTTTTCCCCTTTATCAAGACCCTAGATTTATCACTCTCAAAATCGCCATCCCTATCCAAATATTTTCTTGGACTTCCAATGTCATCCAATTTAGCATCATCTTTCCCTGAACTCTCCATTCTTGCAGGTGAAGCCTTACTCATGATGAGCATCCTCATGGGAGATGAGGAAACGGACCCTACAGGAGAGCCTTTCACTTGGTGATTCGCTCTACGTTTCCGGGAATCAGAAACTTTTGACGAGCTTGAAGTGGCAGCCATTGGTAACTGTTCAGATCCCAAGTCCTTTTTCAATGAATCAATATCTTCCATCGTCAACCGAGACTGAACCTTCACTCGATACTTCTTTGTCTGATGTTCTCTCTCTACACTTCTATCTATAGGAAAATCCCTGGTTCCTGGTAGAACAATTCTGGTAACTGCACCTGTTGTTCTTGATGATTTCTCCTCACCCTTGCTTGTACTGGGCTCCTTTTTTTCACAATGAAACACCTTGGGTTTCTTCTGTTTTCTGAAACCACTCTCACCACTAACCTCCCCCACAATTGCATTGCCATCGCTGTCACCCAAGAGATTACCTTTACTTTGTGAATTCATTAAATAGTCTTGATCCCTCAATTTTCTTTTCTTTATAGAAATTTCTCTTCCAATATTAGTTTTTACGTCAATCGAGCCTCTATCCCTTGAATCCTGGACTCGGTTGCCATGCTTCTTTTCCAATATTTGTAACCTTTCTGTCAATCCAGGCTTTGAATCCTTCAAATTGCCACGTTGTTCATGGTAGTCCTGGGTACCGGTCACAACTTCCCTAGTTGCCACAAAAGCTTGGTCACTTTTGATTTTTAACTTTTTCAAATCCCTGCGATCATATTGATCGGACTCCCTTTTGGATTTCTTTTTTTGCTTTTCATCACCTGATATGTTATAATTGGAAGCAAGTTAAAAATATATACAGAGGTATGACAGGCAGGAAAGAAATGCTAGCCTGAAGATGAATGGTATACCATTAGCCATGCGCTCCATCAGTTTGTTCAAATGTTTGCCAAGGACATCAGACGACTTAACTGGAATCTGTGCATTGGATTTGCTAATTGAATTTAATTCAGCAACAGGTTGGTTCACATTCTTAAAACTTCTGCTTTTGACCAGATCAGATTGTAAATTTGAGTTTGTGGTCAACATTGGACCATGATTGCTGCTTGTGTTTGGTGTTTCTCTTAAATTATGTTTCTTCTTTCCTCCATTAGCCATGTAATCGAAACCCGCGTTCTGACTGCTACCACCGAGACCATGCACATCAGCTGAAACTACTCCTGCCGCACTTCTACCAGCAAGATTTTGAAGGCTATTTAGGTTATCAGGCAGGGGCATTTGGTACAAGGCATGCAGAGCTCTTGTAGTCTCCTCCTCACTAATGTCACAACGGTTCATTCCAGGCCTACAAAAGTTAATTTTGATTTGTTATCACCAAATTATAGCAATACAGAATCTATTTACAAAGATGCATAACTAGGCAGAGTATTGGAGCATACATACACACTAATAAAAGAGAGCTAAGACTTTGAATAAAACACGAAAAGAGACTAAGATCCGAAAACTGCAGAGAACTTACAGCCAGTATAACATACTGCACATCCACCTCTCAGGCAGTTGCTCAGGTTTTGTACCATATGGAAGAAGACGCCACTTCTCACATTTATCACAGGCAACCCAATCTTCTTCAATAAAGACAGGAGCAACTGGTGGCTCAGCTCCAGAGGTCAGCTCTTTCACACCCTGTATGCCCATGGCTGAAGGATCCTTCATAGGGGTCGCACATGCCACATGACTATCAGCTTTTTTGCATGGGACCTGTCTTGATTTAGAAGAAGATGAATGCCGTCCTTTACGTGCCTCCAGTTTAGATTTCTTCAACTTATCACCTGGAGGTCTACCCAGTTGATTTGTGGGTTTTTTCAACTGTGCATCAAATACATGAGCCACCCGTACATCCTTCATAGAACTCTTCTTGTTCTTGAGGGTAGTAGAAACCCCTCTTAGCTCTGCCACATCTGCAGCAGGCTTCAAACCAGGTTGATGTTCTGTTAATTTCTTTTTGCCTTCAGATGATTGCTTCTCAGTGTGAGGTATCCTTGGTTGCTCAAGTTTATGGCTTGCAGCTTGCATAACAGCTTTCTTTCTCAGAGAGACAGCCCCACTAGAATCCCTCTCACTCTCAGATATATCAGAATCAGCTCTAAATGAAGGAACTGATCTGCTGCATTTGCTCATGCCACCTTCCTTGATATCAAAAGAAGCATTTTTCTGAAAGCTTTCTAACTGGAGCTCCACCGATCTACTTCTTACTTCCTGGTGATCATATTTGTCACCGCTTAGGTCAGATAATGATTCTAACGAGTCATCCTTATCCAAATCACTACCAAACAGTTGATCTTTAAGTCTATTGATCTCCCTTTTCTTCAGAGGAACTTCCTTCTCTGAGGCTTTTATAGCTTCAGGTGCACCACCAGCACCTTTCACTGATTCATGAGTATCACATACTAAATCATGTACGACTCTCTGATTAAGGTCATTTGAGAAGCAATGCCTGTTTTTCAAGCTCTCAATTCCCGAGTTTTTCTTTAACAAGGACATCGTGTCATTTCTGACCTCTGAATTCAGTTCCTCAACATATTCACTTAAACCAACTGATTTACTTTTCTTCCTGATCAAGACATCTCCATCTTCCAGCCTGGAAGTTGAACTATTGGCAGACATGACAGATTGAGGGTTAGTATCCTTTGCAGCAGCCACATGCTCATTCTCTGCGAAAAGTTTTTCATTTCTTGACAAAGTCAAAAACTTCTCATGGAGAGGTGAAAGCAGCACACTTCCAGCAACTGGGAAAGAAGTCATAGTCTGTTACAAAGGGGGAAAACAGAAAATTAAAATAGCACCAGATACTGTTCTCTTTTTTTTTTGCAGTGTGAAAAAAAGAGGGATTTTTATGTAACAGAAAAGCCTACCTGAAGGATGTTGGCTGGAGAATCACTATGACTTTCTTGAACCTTGGCCAACATCTCACCACTATCAGTAGGACTATTTTCCATCGATGAAGAGGGAGAGATAAGTCCAAGACTAGTGTGCAAAGCAGTACTCTTCTGAGCTGTCTTATCAGAACCAACTCTAATCCGAAGTTTGAGTGTTCTCTGATCAGTTGGATTAAGTGACTTAATCATAGAAACTTCATGTTTTGCAGGGAACTTATTAGATTCTTGAGCAGATGAATCTTGTCTTGTGGAATCACCCCCACAAGGAACCCTTGAATCATGCAAGGTATGACCACCATGGGAAGCAGCTGTACCGTTCCTCCGAGTCGAAGGAAGACCAGACACAGACGTTGAGTTCTGAGGAGGTCCCTGGAAAGAAATGCAACCACCAAACAGAAGTTAAACTAAATTTCCCAGGTTGATAAAAGGGATGGACAAAATTTTATTTCTTCCAAGTATTCAACAAAAGACAAACTTTTAACAGACCTCGGAGGCGAATTGGCTGGGCGATCTTGATGTGCCTTGATTTTGAGATATCTGTGGAGTTCTTGGCTGAGGTAGAATTGAAGGGGAGCGTTGATAAGTCGGTAAAAACGAACCATAACCACCAAATTTTGCCCCTAAAAAAAGTAGAAGAAATTTAATCAGCTATTCTCGAGATTTACAACTCTTATATATGATCAATAGGACTGGTAACCAGCCTACTTACCCAAATTCTCAGCAGAAACACCTCCTTCAAAATCTTTCTGAAAATGACCCAGGACACTTTGAAGCTTCTCATCCTTCACACAGAAAACAAACAGTTGTACTATCATTGTTTTGTAAAATCAATGGCAATAATGTAACATACACTTTAACCTCATTATTATTGCAGTGGGGGGGGGGAGGCAGTCTGAAAGAGAATCTCTTGTTCTTTTTCTTTTCTTATTTTAACTTCACTAAGCAGAAATGGTCCAAAATTTCACCAGTATAACTTGAAAGCAACATTTCCAGCAGTGTTCCAATGATATTCATTTTCTCCAGTTCTATTCCCAAACCAAAAAAGTTCTTTTCTTTAAGGTAACCATAATTATTTGCCTGATTCAGTACATTCTTTACATAATCATAGAACCATCTATAATCAATTTGAATTAGTAAAAGCCTAATCTTTAACCCAGAACAATGACAATGAAACCAGATTTTAACAATAAAAAAACAAACTCCAACTTCATTAAGCATTTCATGAACTGATTCTCAAAATCATGAGGGTTTTGACGAGACAAAAGTATTATTAGATTTTGAAAATGAATTCAACAAATAGGAGAAACAAAAAAGAACTCTTACAATGTAAGAGAGTGCTATATCAGGGTCAAAGCTTGTATCATCATCATCCTTGTTGTAATAACATGCTTCCCCTTCTTCAAGGTCATGTTCTTCCATCATCTGAACCCTACTATTTCCCCAACTCATAAATAGAACCTAACCCCAAATTTCAAACCTTTCAACACAAAACCCTAACCCTAGCCCCCCTTTTACCACCTATCCTAAAATCCAACATATCACTCACAATTCAAAAATCCAACTTCGACCCATTAAACTACTCACGAAACCCAGAAAAACCCAGAAAGGAATTGCACAGTTACCTATCCAACCTTCAAAATCAATAACTACCATTGAACTTCTTGATCATCTAGGTATATTCTTAGTTGTTTATCAAAAATTGGACCAGAAAAACACTTAAAATTAATTTTTAAATACCCCAAAATGGATTTTAGAAGAATCAAATGTGTTGACAACCCCAGGGAACGAGCGATCGAATTGATTCTCAATATGATGTTCTTCTATTGTTGATACCACAGGGTATAGAGAAAGAAACAAAGGCTTTGTTTTTCTTTTATATTTTATTTCCTTTTTAGGTCCATTTCTCTAATTTTTCCGTCTTAATTACACTATTTTATTTTATTTTATTTTATTTTTCACTCCAAAATTATTTTCTGACCAAGTAATGACATTTCACAAAATTTAAAATGTGGGGAAAATAAAATCAAATTGGTCAAAACACTATGTGAGTGCAAAATCCAGCAGGGTGTCCAGAATCTACTACTACCATGTAATATTTTATTTTTATTCAATATAAAGCAAAATATTTCAATAAAACAATATGTTTAATCAGTAACAAATATTATATTATATTTTATTAAAACGAAACAAAATGTTAATCAAACAGAAAAGAACCTCACTTACATTAGCTCAGAATATGGTCTGATTTGTTTGCACTTGATTAATATCATAATTTTAGTTAGTAAATTTATTTATTTGATTTCTTATATAAAAGTTAAAAAATCACAATCACTTAATGATGATCTGAATAGATATGAATAATTAAAATGTTTTTGAAGTTGTCCAAATAAATTGAATACACATTCCAACTAAAAGAGAAAATGATGTAGGTATTAGTTTTGATATTATGAGTTTCTTGTTTGATATAATTTTTTAATTTATGTAGAACTAATATAAGTATAAATTATACATCATATTTGGTATTATCATATGGATAACTAACATATGGCAAACTATGGTATTAGTAATACAAGATTTTTTAGTACAAGCATAAGGATGATTAAAGACACAATTGTCCTAGAAAGTGTACAAAGTTAAAGAATGTGGAAGGTATTTTTATAAATAAATAATATTTTAGAAATTATGCAATACATGTTATTAACACTTTCATAAACTCTTTAATGATTAGGGAGACAGAGACATTGTATTGGGAGATTTGGAGCACTTCGAGAGGTGTCATATTTTAGGTATTATAGGTGTATGGAGGTGGAGAGGGGGGAAGGGGTATTGTCCGTAGGATGTGTAGGGAAAGGGCAATCGGGCCGAACGAGATTTTAGTGAAATTTTGTAAGAGCACAGGTAGGCAGGTTTGGAGTGGTTGACCGGGTTGTTTAATGTTATTTTAAAGACGTTCAAAATATTCAAAAAATAAAGGTGGAGTACAATGATTTAGGTGTACAAAAACAAGAGTGACATTCAGAATTGCAAGGGATCAAGTTATTGAACCATACGATGGAAATTGGGAGAAGATGGTAGAGATGAGGATACAGAATCACGTGTCTATTTTTCAGAATGAGTTTATATTTATGTCCAAATTCATAAACCATTCATTTCTTAGGAGACTGATAGAGTAGTATGGAATTCATCAACCTAGAAAAGACATATGACAAAGTATCATAGTGTACGTACGTTATTTGTAGATGACATGTTCTAATTGATGAGACTTACGACGGAGTTAATGTTAAACTTGAGGTTTGGAGACAGACATTGGAGTTTAAAGGGTTCAAGTTAAGCAAGACCGAGACATAATACTTAGAGTGCAAGTTCAATTGCATGAGATTGGCATGGAAGAGAAGCTTGATACACAAGTCATCCAAAAAAGGAGGATTTTTCTAGTATCTTGAGTCTATTATTCCAGGTAGCGAAGAGATTAGCGAAGATGGCACACATCATATTGGTGTAGAGGGTGATATGGAGGCTCACTTTCATAGTCTTGTGTGATTAGAAGGTGTCAATAAAACATAAGATGGGTTCTACATAGTGGTGGTTAGACAGTCAGTTATGTTGTATGTAGCAGAGTGTTGTCCAGTTAAGAACTTTCATGGAAGATGAAATTTGCGGAAATGAGGATGTACATATGAATGTGTAACCTTACTAGAGGGAGATATAATTAGAAATGAAGATATTTAGGACAATGTGAAAGTGGTCTTGGTGGAGGATAAGATGCGAAAAGTGGGACCTAAATAGTTTAGACATGTGAAGAGGAGATGCACAGATGCCCTTGTACGGAGGTGTGAGAGATTGACTATGGATGATTTTAGAATAGGCAGAGGTAGTCTGAAGAAGTATTGAAGATGAGTGAATGACAGGACATGTCGTAGTTTTAGCTTATCGAGGACATGAGTTAAGGTAGGAGGCTACGAAAGTCATGAAATAGAGTAGCAGGCTAGTAAGTAGTTGATAGTTGTCTGACTTGTTGTTGCATACTAGTAGTCATGGTATTATTCTTGTAGTTGTTTATTCTTAGATTTTTGTTACTATTTGTGTTTCTTGTACTTCAATTTCTGTTACTATTGTTGTTTCTTGTATTTTGATTATACTATTATTATGTTGTAGTTATTGTTTCTTTTTCAGAATGTTCTATCATGTTATCTTTAGTATTTTGTCATGGTTTCTTTGATGCTATTTTTTCAAACTGCTTTGATATACATATTCTTGAGATAAGGGTCTATCAAAAATAATTTTTCTACCTCCTAAGATAAAGGCGAGGTCTGCATATATACTACCCTCTCTAAACCTCATTTGTTGAATTTCGCTGAAATTCTTTATTTGATTTTATTTTATTGTTATTTTAATACATCAAACCACATATCAGATAAAAAGATAACGCCAATATAACTAATCTCAACATAAACAATTTTGCATTATTAATTTCAACATTACTAATACGCCTGATTCAACACTATTCTTATCCACCCTAACAAATGACTCCTTAAAATGATATTAATATCTCCCCAAAATGATAGAATACACATGTCATTTGCACTTTTTTTTTTAATGTTTTTCCTCTCCTTTTTAATGTCATCCCTCCTAATGTCACTACCTTTTCTCATCTCTCCTCTTTTTCTATTTTTATAGTATTTTCTCTTTAACATAAGTTGAAAATTCTCTATTTTTCTACCAAAAGTGAAGAAAAGACCAAAACACTTGGTGTATGTTATCCCTAAACTAGACAAGTCACACAATTCTCATAATGAAAGACCAAATAAATTTTTCATATGTGATTTCATGTAACTTCTATTTAATTCATATAAACTAAAAAAATTATTACTGTTATAATCTACATATCTAAAATAGCAGTATAAAATGGCTTGATTAACATTATTTATAAATTTTTCATATATGTGATTTCATGTAACTTCTATTTAATTCATATAAACTAAAAAAATTATTACTGTTATAATCTACATATCTAAAATAGCAGTATAAAATGGCTTGATTAACATTATTTATAAATTTTTCATATATGTGATTTCATGTAACTTCTATTTAATTCATATAAACTAAAAAAATTATTACTGTTATAATCTACATATCTAAAATAGCAGTATAAAATGGCTTG